>JAMAKQ010000119.1:0-76608 GCA_023628475.1 Chaetomiaceae sp. PF1801
AGTTGGGTGGTTATGGTGGGGGAAAAGTGTCCCGGTCAATGGGGTGTCCCGCTCAATGGTGGACCACGTTACTATTTTCTATATTTGAATGGTTTAGCGAAAAACTCTACTAAGATATATTAACTAGCTAGTATGTCGCGAGTATATAGGAGGGGTGTCTTAAGTGACTGTTAAGCGAATTTCAGAGGTGGAGCCATCAGCAACGGAAATGGCAAAGCTTCGGCATTACGTGGGGGTGTCGAGGCACTTAATACACCCCTACAACCAGTCCAAACTGAACCAGTTCGGTTGTGATCTAGCCCGAGCTCTTCGCTAGTTCGGCTCAACTGGACCAGTACAAGCTGACCGCCCCACCCACCCAAGCGGTCACAAACTGTTCAGTTCAAACTGGTTCAGTACGGTTGTGATCTGGCCCTTGGGATGATGTGGTCTACTTGCTACGCCTGGTACACGGTTGGGCTTCTTCCAAACATCGTGCTACGAAACCCGGGGCGTCACCCCTTGGGAAAACAGTGACGGATGCGGCACAACATGAAGTCCGTGAAGACCCAAGTCATTCTGGGTGCTTGGCCATGCTCTGCCGGAAGCCTGCAGTAAAGTTTTATTTGAAGTGCTACGAGAAAACCGGATTTGCTAGTGAGAGGTATTTCTGGTCAAGGTGCAGGCTCGAAGTGGATGTGCTCTCTTTCGTCCCACTTCGGTCCAGAAGCCCGCCGTCAAGATCCCCTGTCGATCACCCCTCGTGGCTCCTTCCAGACCCCTTGCAGGATCCGAGCACCCCGGCTCGCCCGGCTCACTCCTGCCGTTTTATAACCCCTCCTCTCGGTGCCTGCTCGATCCCGGTTTCTCTTTCCACCTCACCCACGGTCCCGGGCTTTTCGTTCCTTTTCCACAGCATTTGTTTTCTGTTCGCCTCGACAGGTTGCGAGCTTCAACCGTCGTACGACTCCCGATCTTTGGCGCCTCTGGTTACGGCTGCGGTCACTGTCCACCCCAACTCGCAAATTCGCATCACTCCTTCTGCGTCTTTGACAGACAGCGACACAACCACCGCGACGCCAACTCGGTTCTGCGAACTCAACCTTCATTTACCCCAGCGTGGACTGGCACAACCGGCACGTGTCTGACGATACGTCCTTTCATTCCTTTCACGACTTGTCGTGCTGGCCATCCTTTGCACTCCTTTCCAACAATCGCACCCGGCGAACCACATCTCACCAAGAGAACAACCGATCCATCATCGACCCGAGTCATCATTCCTTGACAAAGGTCTCGAGAATCGCTTTGGTTCCAGCAATATCAACCAAGTTTCACGCATTCACCTCGGCAAGATGTTCTCAAAGGCTCTTGTCGCCCTGGCTGCTGCCAGCATCGTCGGCCAGGCCGTCGCCAGCCCTCACAAGCACGGCCTCCAGCATGCGCACCAGAAGAGGGCCATTGTCACCGACGTGGTGACCGTCACGGACTGGGTGACCGTCACTGTCACCGAGGGCGACACCAACACCGCGGCCGACACCAACACTGCGGCGGCCAAGGTCTTCTACACCAATTCTCGCAAGTACAGGTCCAGCTCGCTCTCCACGAGCACCTTGACTTCGTCTCAGGCGTCTACCACCACTGTGACTCTCGTCCCCGCGGTCTCGACCAGCTCCGCCCCGGAGCAGAGCAGCGCGCCCACCGTTGAAGCCGTCCCTTCGCCTACTAGCAGCACCAGCAGCGCGATCATCAGCAGCACCAGCGCGCCTGAGGTTGGCAACGCGCCCGCTCCCACTGCGGAGGCGCCCTCGCCGACTGCCCAGGCTGCTCCCACTTCGGAGGCGCCCTCGCCGACTGTTCAGGCTGCTGCTGCCACCTCGGCGGCTGCCACATCGGCTGCTGTCGAGACGGGCAATGTCAACACGGGCGGAAGCACTACCACCAGCGGCGGAAGCAGCACCGGCACCGGCAAGCGCGGCCTCGTGTACAACAACCCCTCGCTGCTGAAGGCGTTCCTCAGCTCCGGCACCAAAGTCTCGTGGACTTACAACTGGGGCCAGTACGACGACTCGGGCACCGACCTCGAGTTCGTCCCCATGCTGTGGGGTCTCAAGCTCGACTTCGCCGAGACCTGGCCCGCCAACGCTCAGAAGGCCATCGCTGCCGGGTCCAAGTGCCTGTTCAGCTTCAACGAGCCCGACCTCGGCGAACAGGCCAACCTGTCGCCCGCGGTTGCCGCCGCCAAGCACATCGAGCTCATGAACCCCTTCTCGGGCAAGGCCCGCATCGGTGCGCCCGCTATCACGAACAGCGGTGCCACCGGTCAGGGTATCTCGTGGCTGGAGCAGTTCTTCAGCGCCTGCGCCGGCCAATGCGCCGTGGACTTCGTCAACGTCCACATTTACGGCGTCGATACCAACGCGTTCCTCGCTCACCTGCTCAACGTCCACAACACCTTCAACAAGCCCGTCTGGATCACCGAGTTCGCCTTTGACGGCACCGACGACCAGATCAACGCGCAGCTCGAGACGGTCATTGACCAGATCGAGAACAACGCGACTTACTCGTTCGTTGAGCGCTACTCGTACTTCATGGTGCAGGACGGCACCATGGTCAAGGGCGGCTCGCCCAGCAAGTACGGCAACACCTTCGCCTACGGCGCTTGAGGGGTTGACGCAGTGGCGTGATTTCGATTCTGGCAACATATTCACTTGCAGAATACATTTCATGGCTAAGTTCTGGAGGGATGATCTACCAGGCTCTGGTTATATCCCATCCTGGACAGTATGAAGAGGGCAATTTCCAGCCATCTTCTGCCATCAACTTCATTTCACTTCTTTTCATGTACATATTTGATACCCTTCTGTTCACTCGTTGACCTGCCCGCCGAGGCAGCCTCGACGTTGAGATTTCTCTTCTTGTATCATTCTTTCGGGTGGGCGGATAGGACACAATGGGATTTGGCACATGGCGCTCTGGCAACACTGAGATGGGGATCGGTGCATGGGTTTCTGAGGACGTGGCACACGATCATCTAGATGGGTCAGGGTTAGATTCACGAGGCTATGAAACGGAATTCAAAACGGTCTCTCACTGCAGCTTTATTGTTTAACCATGTGTTTGCTGTTTGTTTATCTTCGGTGTGTTTGCTCTGCCAATGATGTGAAGCTGAAAACATGGAGGGTTTCGAACCTCGATACATGGGACGCAGGACCATGGGCTTAAGCTCTTTGTTTCCACCCTCTGTGTTCACTCTCACCCATCGAAGAAGCCAACTGAACCAATTTGGTCAAGGGTCAATTCCAGTCATGCCGCGAGGTGCATCACATAAGTACAGCACGGGCATCACCCCTCTGTCTAGAAGACGATGTTCGGCAGCACCCGGTTGTAGTTACTTCCTCGCGGGATACCAAGCACTTCGAAGCAATGCTCCCAAAACCCGAAGAGTCATCCAGTGCCCAACTTCCAAACCGATCGTGACCTACACCATAAAACATGAACCAGAACACCATACCCTCCTCCAACCCACCAACCCTACCCAGTTTCAACCACCCAAAAACATGGAACCCTCTATACCTCTCAACCATCAACCAATCCCTTAAACTTCTCCCAACACCTCCCCCAAACCTCCCTACCCTCTCCCGTCCCCCTCCACTCCTCCATTTTCTGCCTCACATCCAAATCCTCCCTCATATGCCCCCTATCCCCCGTCCCATTCAACACCACCACCCCAGCCTCCATAATCAACGCATACCACGCCGCAGCCCTCGACACGCTCGCCTTCTCCGCCAACTCAGCCACAAACCCGCCATCCTGCGTCCACGTCGCTACATTCCCTGTCAGGGTCCAAAAACCCTGGTAGTTCACCTCCCTCCCCTCTTTTTGCTGTTGAGCACACCATTGTCGAACATCCCGATCCCAACTCCTCTCCGCAGCGCGGAATCGGTTCTGAACGATCACGGGCGGTTTTAACCCCGGGTAGGAAGAGAGGGCGTGCAGGATGGGCAAAGTGACGTTGGAGATGCCGAGTCTCAGGATCTTGCCGCGGCGGGAGGGGTCGGGGGAGGTGGGGAGGTAGGATTGCAGGGCGGACCAGGCTTCGAGGGTTTGCGGGATGGAGGGGTAGGGGGAGTGGAGGATTATGGCGTCGAGGTAGGGTTCTTGGGCTTCGGGGGAAGAAGAAGAGGAGGAGGAAGAGGAGGAGGGGGTGGAGAGGTTGGTTAGGGAGGAGGTGATGGAGGCGTCTGTTGTATTGGTTAGTGTTTTGGTATTCATGCGTCTTCAGGATTGAACGTACGGATTTGCGCGGGGATGGGGTCGGATATGGGATATGGCGAGGTAGGGTCGAGGGGTGTGAATTTCGTTTGGATCTGTTCTCTCATTAGACTTCGTAGGAACCGATTGTAAGCCTGATAGATGAGACTTACAAACAGATCTTTCCGCGAAACAATGCCCTCTCTAATGGCACGGCGGATGCCTTCACCCGTCCCGGCCTCGTCATAGTGTTTCTTCATAGCCGCCGTATCAATCCCGCGAAAGCCGGCCTTGATGGCCTGGTAGACGAGGTCGGCGGTGCGATCCTTTTTCCAGGCGGTGCCGTACATCATGGGCGGCATGGCCGCGGTGGACTGAGGGGATGACATGCTGGCTGGAGTCGAGTATCGACTGAGCCTGTGATGAACGGGGAGATAAATCTTGAACTGGCGTCGGGTGTAAGTCGAGACAAGGTTTGGCAATCCGGCAGAAAGCAAGAGTGGTCGTCCCCGCCGGAGGATGCAGTCCATTGATGGGTAGGCTCAAGGTGGAGCGATGAGGGGAAGCTTGTTGCTCAAAGGATGAGCTTGTGCACTGCACATCAGAGCCCGGCTCAAATCTGACATAAACTCGCGGGCTTCCTTCACAATAGGTGCCTGTCCTCGAAAAGAAAAGAAATTCATCGCCGTAGTGTATTGCCTTTCCTGAATTATGAACCAGAATATCGTAGAAGTTGAGCTGCTGTCAAGAATGACGTCGTCCAAACCCCTGCAAGCCCGCGAAATCTGTCCCGGGGTCGACGAGACACCACCAGGCGATCCCTGGGCAGTCGTCTCGGCGCTGATTGATTCGCTGGATCTTGTTACAGTGGGCCCAGACCAAGCAGTTTTAGCGTCGAGCAAGCTGAAGATCAGGGGCTGCTCCCGCCAGCTTGGTCATCGATGTTCCGGCAATTTACCCGCAACGCCGTCGCTGCCCCGCCATGAGACCCATTGATGGCCCGGGAGGGGAAGATGGGGGTCGACGGGGACAAGACGCAGCTGCCTTCGGTCTTAAGGCCCTGACGCCGGCGCCTTGAGAAGAGGTTAAATCTTGCCGCTTTCCCTCCGTCCTTCCTGGCAACTCCCCGTCATCAAACAAGCCCGAGACAGCAGTCACGCACAGAACCGCAACCATGGCGTCGTCAACTCCGTACACGGTGAGGTGGGGTATCATGGCGACGGGCTGGATCGCCGAGGGTGAGCAGACTCCCACTCTGTACCACTTATCTCGCCGCACTCACTGACCCTTCCGGCCAGTCTTCACCAAAGACCTACTCACCGACCCCGCCATCCGCGGCGTGCACGACGTGCGCCACGAGGTCGTCGCAGCATCCTCGTCCAGCTCCAAGGACAGGGCGGCCGAGTTCCTCAAGACGGTCAAGGCCCCGAGCACCGCCAAGGCCTACGGCTCGTACCACGAGCTGGTGGCCGACCCGGACGTCGACATCATCTACGTAGCGACGCCGCACAGCCACCACTTCCAGAACGCCATGCTGGCCCTCGAGGCCGGCAAGAACGTGCTCTGCGAGAAGGCCCTGACGGTGACGGCGTCGCAGGCGCGCAAGCTGGTCGACAAGGCCCGCGAGAAGGGCGTGTTTTTCATGGAGGCTGTGTGGACGCGCTATTTCCCGCTGAGCGTCCAGGTGAGGGAGCTGATCAAGTCGGGGGCGATTGGTACTGTGTACCGCACCATTGGTAAGTGAACCCTTTTCTCGCAACGTCTTGGGCATGGTTAACACTGCGGTCCAGCCGACCTCTCCCTCGGCAACGACGCGCCCGACGGCAAGGTATCCTTCGACGACTCGCACCGCATGGTCAACCCCCACCTGGCCGGCGGCGCCCTCCTCGACCTCGGCATCTACGCCCTGACCTGGGTGTTCCAAACCCTCTACCACGTGCAGCCCGAGGCAGAGAAGGAAGCCCCCCACGTCGTCGCGGCCGTCAACAAGTACCACACGGGCGCCGACGAGGCGACGAGCATCATCGTGCAGTTCCCCAACCACAAGAGCCACGGCATCGCCCTGACCTCGCTGCGCGTCGCCACCGACGTGGACGGGCAGAACAGCGGCGGCGCGGCCATCCGCATCCAGGGCTCCAAGGGCGAGATCCAGGTCACGGGCCCGGCCTACTGCCCGCTGCAGTACCGCGTCATCCGCAAGGACGGAGGCGGCAAGGTCGAGGTCGTCGACTGCCCCATCCCCAAGGACGAGTCCGGCTGGGGCCAGGGCATGTTCTGGGAGGCTGACGAGTGCGCGCGCTGTCTGCGGGATGGGTTGAAGGAGAGCAAGGGCCTGCCGTGGAGCGAGAGTGTGGTCATTATGGAGGTCATGGAGGAGGCGTTGAAGCAGGGCGGGGTTGTGTACCCCGAGGTGATTACGAGCGATGTGTACGATGCGCAGAGCCCGCTGAACACTGGCAAGCGGTAAGGCTCGGATGGGGGAGGAGTGGGTTGACGGGACGGGTTGGGTTCCAACAGGGCTGAAGTTCGGACGCAGGGCTCTTGTGTCTTTGAACCTAGCTAGTTGGGATGCTGAGCGT
Organism: Chaetomiaceae sp. PF1801; assembly: GCA_023628475.1. NCBI lineage: Eukaryota > Fungi > Ascomycota > Sordariomycetes > Sordariales > Chaetomiaceae > Chaetomiaceae sp. PF1801. The sequence continues at coordinate 6,810 of JAMAKQ010000119.1, forward strand.
GTCAGTTAGCCAGGCAATAGTAGAGGCATGTTGTCCAAATGCACGGCGAGGCTGAGAGATGCCCAATTGTTTCAGATGGCCAGACAATGGCATTGGGCTCCAAGGATGATGTCTCGGGCGGGCGATAGCCTACCAGGTGCTTGTGCTGCCACCCATCCCTCGGTCACACCTCGCCGTCGCCACATGAGGAGGCTCGGAGTCTGGTCCCAGGCCGTTGGATGCTGCGGCTGTTTGTCAGAGTGACATGTCACGTCGACTATCGGGGTTGGCGTCGGTGCCGGTGTCGGGCAGCCAAACGCGTCGCAGCCCAGAGCTGCTGCCAAGGCGCTTCCTTGAGGCCCAGATCCCCGGGTATCGGTCCATCGGTCCCTGCCATGGCCAAGGGCTGTGGATGGAGGTGCGTCGTGGCGTCCCGGGTGTCTGAGACAGCTTCCGGAGATGGGCGTCTGTCACTTGCAGAGGGGGCCGGGGCTGCTTCGCTCGACGAACTTATCGGCTGCAGGACTGCGGAAAGCGAGGAAAACAGCCGTCAAGCTAGAAAGCAAGAAAACAGAGGTTTTGATCCAGGTCTGAAAGTCGTCACTTATCATTTTGTGCGAATTCAAGTGCTCCTTCCCCTTGTGATGATGCAGTCGAGGTCTCGAGGAGGGTTGCGAACCCCACTTGCACCAAAAATCCCAAATCGACATCAGGCAACCTCCCACAACAACATTCTCATTCACAATTCAACCCGATTCGACCCAGCTTCTGCTCACCGGCTCCGAACTGCAATTGATTCCGTTCACTGAGCCTTAACTCGGCATCTATTTGTGCGTTGCCCGAGTTGCCCGAATTGACCAGGTGAGCAAGGTCCGTACATGCATTCCATTGTTTTGTTTGTTTCAGTTCCTTTCCTCGGCCGATTCCGCTCCCTGCAGCCGCTGCCTTGCTCCGTTACTTGGGTTCCCATTCGTGCCCTTCAGCCACATCCAGGCAGATGTACCCGAACTGATGCGTGTGGGTTGGAGCCGTCGGGTGCTTTACCCCTCCAGTTGCCAACATCGTGTCGTGGCATCTTCCGTACTGCAGCTCGTCACCGACGATGCAAGTGCGTCTGTCTTCTCCCACGAAACCCCCCTTGTCTTTGCATTCTCAAGTCTCCCACATGCATACATTTCATAGATTCTTTGACGCCTTGGTATGCAATGTTGCGAATCGTGGCAGCTTCTGAGTTTATGTCCTCTTCGAACCGCCATATTACCGACCCCTTCTACGCTCTCATGCGCTAACGTGGAAACAGGCGGTCAAGATAAACCACCGTCAAAACCTCCCGCCTTCTTGACCGGTCGTGAGAGCCCGGCGCAGCTCGAGACCCTGCCCCGGTGTCTCTCGTGGGACGGGGGTTAAGGCATCACCACGCTCGCCACGCCACGTTGTGCCGCACCAGAGAAGCAGGACTTCATCGTGGTCGCTGCCTGCAGCAAGAGTCCTACGTCTCCCCTGCTGATGGCTACATCCTCCACTGCGCCATCGGCCCTGCCATCCTCATCGGCGGCTGATGCGGTTGCCAAACTGACAGCCGCCGGTTCCGAGACGGAGACTGAGCCAGCAGCGGCTGAGGCCGACGCCGAAGCCTATGAACGCACTCACGTCCATGGCGTCTACGAGGCCATCGCACCGCATTTCTCGGCCACCCGCTACAAGCCCTGGCCTGCCGTGGCATCGTTCCTTCGATCTCAGCCGGCCGGGGCTGTCGGGTTCGACGTGGGATGTGGCAACGGCAAGTACCTGGGCGTGAACCCAGAGGTGTTCATGGTCGGCTCCGACCGGAGCGCCTCGCTCATCGCACTGGCCAGGAACCGCTGCAGGGAACTCGAGGCTCGGCAGGCGGGAGCAGGTGCAGCAGGAACAGGAGGGGAAGCCGGTGGAGCAGTCGTGTCCACCGATGTTCTCGTGGCCGACGGCCTCTCGCTGCCCTTCCGGGAGCGCGCGGCCGACTTTGTCATCTGCGTGGCCGTCATACACCACATGTCGACGCGGACCAGGCGGCAAGAGGCGATCCGGCAGCTGCTGCGATGTGTCAAGCTTGGAGAGGCTGGACAAACCGGGGGCCAGGTCCTGGTCTACGTCTGGGCGCTCGAGCAAGGCACCAGCCGGCGAGGGTGGGATGAGGGCGGCGAGCAGGACCTTCTGGTGCCGTGGGTCTTGAAGTCACAGCAAAAGCAGCAGAAGACTCCGAAGGGCACCAAAGGCGAGGGCGCTAAAGGCGGTGACACACCGCCTACGTCAACTCCTGCGGCCGTTTTTGAGCCAGGGGCAGCCCCGAGCCAGACCGATCCTGTGTTCCAGCGCTACTATCACCTCTATCGCAAGGGCGAGCTGGAAGAGGACGTGCTGGCGGCAGGGGGTGTTGTTGTCTCCAGCGGCTACGAGAGAGACAACTGGTGGGTTGTGGCTGCCAATCCCACCTCGAGTCATCAACAATGAAGCCCAATTCGAAGCATATCTCTTTCCAGGGCAGAATACTCTTACTGGCTGCATTGTCTCTTGACCGGTCTGCTTCATTTCGCCAGTACGAACGCTTTCCAGGCTTGCCACTCCTGCTGTGTTGCTTCTGCTGTTGCCGTCATCTCTCACTGGATGCTTCATCTGGTCGCCAATTGGCGCTCATCCGTGCTCTTCGCGAGCGAACCGATGATTCCTCATTGCCTATTCTTCGTCCCTACGAGTTCCGTCTCGTATTCCCAACCCAATAAAACCAAGAAAGACATGCCTTTGGCGGGCCGTCCCCTGCGACCCGGCCCCCCAAGAACCACACCGGTCCCAATAAACGCCGCTGGCGCCCCTGCCACGCCCTTTTCACCTCCCGTACCCGATGGCGAAACCTCTTCTAACCCCTTATTTTCTCTTCGCCCTGACTTTTTGAGCACACCCTGTGTAACATGAGATCGTGATGTGACATGACAAGTTGAAGAGATGGGAAAAGATACGTTGGAGCAGATTGATGCCGCCATCAGATGCTCCTTTCCCCTTCCCCGCTCTGGCGGTCTTCAGCATGATCTAAGTTTGAGTGAGGAAAGGAGAAAGGGAAACATGAGTGGTAGACATGGAAAAATACATACGTTCCTCCTCGTAACTCGTCATGTCGAATTAGTTATGAGGGAGGAGGTAATAAGGACAAGTGAAGGAGAATGAGAAAAACGATGAAGGTAGAAAGAAGTCATTGTGTGAAAATCCTCATATCAACCCGTCCATACCGTCCGACCCATCCGTCGCACGCGCCCTCCCCATCCCAGCGCCGGTAAAGAAGCCATATTCATTTCCAACTTCTCCGACGAAGAGAACAGATCTGTCAAGGAACCAGCACCATAAAAAAACAAGCAACCCAACAAATCCACCACGCTTCTCATGACTTCCCGTCCCCTTACCTCCCCTCTGCCTGGTCAAGCCATCCAAGGACAGAAGAGCAGAACAGAGCAGACCAAACCCAGACCACATTCGTATGGCCTAGGCCTCACGGCCCATGCCTCGTCCCCCTCCTCCCCGACGACGAAGACACCCCCATCCCCTGCCCCACCCCAACCCCCATTCCCATCCCAAACGGCGGCGCCGACGCAGCAGGAGGCGGAGCAGAATACATGCCACCACTACCACCACCACCACCAACAGCAGTGTCATCAATACCGGCAGCACTGCTCCGGGGATCGTACAACCCCCTCCTCCGCTGGAGACTCGCCTCCCTCGCGTCGGGGGGGCTTGCTCTTCTCTTGCCCATTCCCATTCCCATTCCCATCCCTTGGACAGCAGAACCGGGTCCGGAACCGGGTTGTTCGAGCATTGAACGGTACGGCGAGAGCGCAGGGAGCAGGGTAGCCGACCCCGACCCCGACCCAGACCCGCTCCCACTCCCACCGCTTACAGTAGCACTCCCAGGGGCGGGACTGCCAGTGGCACTGCTGCTGCTGCCCTGGACTTGGACGGGGCTGGTGGTAATTTGCTGCTGCTGCTGCTGTTGAGACTGTTGCTGCTGCTGCTGCTGCTGCTGCTGACCCGAAGGGAGTTGCAGTGGCGGAGGCGGTATAGAAGGAGGTGGAGGCGGAGGTGGAGGGGGCGGACCGCCGAGAGTATATGCCGGCGTGCTGTACGGGCTGACGCCTGTTGTGAGCTCGGCTACGCTGGGGAGGAGGCCTGTTCCTCCTCCTCCTCCTCCTCCTCCACCTCCTCCGATGCTTGCGCGGGGGGCTGCTGCTGCCTGGGCGAGGGAGGAGGATGGGGTCGGGGGTGGTTGTTGCTGGATTGGGGCGAGGCCGTAGCTGTAGTCGTAGTCTGGTTGTTGGATTTGGAATTGGTCGGCGGTCGTCAGGGGCGGGCCGAACGGTGGGCGGGGCGGGAGGCTTTCGCGGCGGGAGGGGAGGGCGCTTCCACGGCCTGTGGGAGGGGGTGGAATTAAGGGGGGAATGTTGACGTGCGGTGGTGGTGGAGGGCCGCCGACCCGGGGGTAGCGGGGCGAGGGGAGGCCGGTGCCGAGGGCGGCAAAGTCGCGCGGGAGGCTGCCCTGGGACTGCGAGTGGGCGTGTCCGCGGGTCGGGGAGATGCGAGGCGGGCCTTGGGGTTCGTTCGAAGTCATGTTCAGCGAGAATGGAACCACCCCCGCACGCCGCGCCATGTCGATCTCACCTAGCTGCCAGTGCATGGCCTCGGCGGCCCGCCAGGGGACCTGCATCTCCTCGGCTACTTTGGCCCACATCTCGGGTTTGAATCTGGAGGTCAACCGTTAGTATCACCCAAGAGATCACAGTGTAGGGCGGGTTAATACCCACCTCTCGTACAACCTCGCGAGCTTGTTCTTGCGCTCCTCGTCCCACTCACTGCGTCTCTCGAGATAATTCTGATAATGCAGCCGGCAGCTGATGGAGCTCCGGCCCGGGAGACGCTTCGAGATGTCGTCCCACTTCATGCCGCTGCCCCGGAGCTCAATGATCAGCGCATCCTCCTCGGGCGACCACTTGCTCTGCTTCTTGGCCGGCGATTCGGACGTGTGCGGCGGCATGCTGCGCTTCCCGCCACCGCTGCCAGGACGCGAGCCAGTCCTCGAGATGGGCGTCGGCCCCGAGACGCTGAACGCCCTGCCAACACCGGCTGCTCCGCCAGCAGCACCACCACCGAAACGGGGAGACAGGGGGCCAGCTGCTCCGGCGAACGGGGCCGGCACCGGCGGGCCGCCAGGAGTCGCTGTCACCGCCGCTGCTGAAGGTGCTGGGGCCGTGCTGCTGGATGGTGGCTGCCCGGTGGGGGACACGGGGGACTCATTTGAGTCGGAGCCCTTGAGGAGGGAGGCGATATCCACGGTGGGCGGGGATCTTCGCCGGTCTGGGCCTAAAAGGGCAGACGGTTCATGTGGCGCCCAGCACTCGTGCGTGTGGGCAGAAGCTTTGTCTCCTCCGCCACAGAGGAGTTGAGAATGCAAGGTCCTGGGTCTCGAGGCCTTGCGTCCAGCGTTGTTCGTGCGGTAGAGCTCGAGACTTGGTGGCTCCGTCTAGCTGTCGTGTGAAGATGAGATTAAGGGCCGTCCGTCAAGGGATCTCGATGCGGAGGTACCGCGCAGGATCTGGTCGATGAAGTGTCAGTAAAGTCAAAGGAGCGTCGTTGGCTCGAAACCTGGAACTGGGTGGGAGGCCGAGGTTGAAGAGATTTCGCGGAGGGACTGAAGGAGGACTCTGGGATGGGACGAACGCGGCTCAGAGTTCCGGAAGGTCGCAGGCAGACGTGCGGAAGTACAGAAAAGGGGCTCGCTCGTGTCTGTCGAGAGAAGGTTCCCCTCGGATGGGGCTGCTGTAAGTCGTAGCTTTCCTCAAGAAGGCGCAACCCATGTATTCAGGATGCTCATCACCATGGTGATTGGCTCTTCACAGGAGGCTGGTCTAACCAATGAATGGGAAAAGACAAGGAGAAGAAGGAAGGCGGTCGATAAAAGGAGTGCTCGCGGATGGATACGCCGGGTCAGGCAAGATTGACGGAATGCTGCTGCTGCTGTCGAGGAGAGGTGTTTCTCCTCTCCATAGTCACCTCACCCTTTCCTCAGGCCGGAAGAAGGGGAGGGGCAATGAGCAGGGAAGAAGCTTGAAGGAGAAGGGGGTTGTCAATGTCGATGACGGCGTGCCTGTCGAGCGTGGTGAGAGAAGAGGTGGCGGAGATTGGACCAGGATCCAGGGGGGATAAACTCGACAGAAGAAGGCTTTGGACATGAAATAGAAAGCCAGATCGGGAGCTTACAGAAGGAGCTGCAAGCCATACTGATGGATGGGCAGAGAACCAGGTGAATGTGCTGGGGAGGGGGTGCAAGGGCGGGGCGAGCGTAGTAGCCGCTGCGTGTGGGGTGAGGAAACAGAACAAGATGTGCGTGAGTGTCCAGGGCTTAGATGTGAGATGCCGCGCGAGGCGTAGGGCTTGGGCAGGTACCTAATGACTGGCATAGCCAGGGGTATCAGATGCACAATGCATCAGCCCCGATGCCCTGCCAAACGCTTGACTAGCCTGGTAGTACCAGATATGCGTTGGAGAGGTCAGTGACTCGAGGAAAGAAACCATTGCTTTGTCTCGGGAAGTCCCAGAGTGGCTTCGGCTGGCGTTTGGAGTGCCAGCATGGCAGGTTCAGAAGCCGACACCAGCTTTGGGGTTATGTCGTGGCAGGTAGTTGTCCCGAGATGGGAAGAACCAACGTGAGAGCTCGGGTTTGCCGTTAAAGGCAGTCGTTCATGGCTGAACGAACAGGACCAGACGCCAGGCCACTGTGGCTATGCAGCTGACTGGCAAGGGAAGAACTCCGGAGACGTTTCCAACCTGCTGAACTCCCCTGCGGGAGTATCTCCGTCTGGTGTAGGGTTTTTGGGGCCCAAGGCCCTCGTGATGCCGAGAAACGAAGTTGGAAGCCGAACGCTTGGGTTGAAGGCTGGGGGCTGACCGGGACCGACATGCTGGCCACGAATCCGCGCAGGTATCCCCATCTTGCCTAGGAGAGCAAGTACTGCTAAACTTAGTGGCCCCCGGATTGTGATCGGGAATGGGCATAACATGAGCCGTTCATACAGGTTTTGGGAATCGGCTACCGCCCCTGATAGTGGTCGGGTTGAAACCCGGGAACGGTTCATGGTGGTTGGGCTTGACCGGCCCGGTAACGACCCCTAGGGTACTTGCCACGAGGAGCAGTTAATAAGACTGGTAGCCTATAGCGCGATTGGTGAGTCGGGAGCGGCCGCAGGAGGAACTGGTGGCGTGAAAGTCCTGGCGGGCAGCAGGCTGCCTGCCCCGGCCAAGCTGACGCCTAACAATGCGTCCGCATTGTGCCAGCATGATCCCGTTTCTTTTGGGCGGAAGTAAGCAGCGGCGGCCCCTAGCCACGATCGTTGTGGAGAGGGCGGGGAGCAGGACCGCAACGAATGAAGTGGCCACAAGGGGAATCAGAAGCAAATGGGAGAGGGCCCACGGGTTCGAAACAGCCAGTGACGAAGCTGCGCAGGGCTGGATCGGAACCGGGGAAGGCGGGCATCTGGTGCGGGAGGGGGATCGAGGGGATTTGCGAACTGCGAAAGGGGCCAACTGCTGGTCCATGCCTCGATTTCAAATTCTCCCCTGCCGGCAATGTTTGCTGCTTGACGATAAACGTTTCGTGAGCCTGGCGAGTTGGTCGTAGAAGTGTCGTGCCCGGTCCACGCTCAGACGACCGGACTGCCCTATTTGGCGTTTGCATCAACTGATGAGATGCCAGATTTGGCGGACGAACAATGCATCCGCGAAGTGATCGATCGGTTGTGGAGGAGTTGAGGTGAAGGAGCGGGACGCTTGAGGCTCGCTTCGATCCGATCCACCCATAAACTGCTGCCCTCCGGTTCACACCCTGGTTTCCGGGTCACACATGGGGTTTGAGATCCCAGACCCTGTGCCATAACTGAGATCTAAGTCGACCACTTGCCCGATCTGTCGAGCTCTATCGCCATGCGCTACAAGCAATGTCTTCCCGAGTCTTCCGTGCGCAGACGAGGCCGTGAACTTGTGTCTGTTCTCTCGCCGAGTTTGGCTGATTCTGGCCCACCGTTGGCGGAGGGCACTGCCTGCATGACATGATGGGGCCCATGCACGACATGCCCTAAAAACCGGGACGTCGACCGGACAGGACAGAAAAGAGGCGGGGGATGACAATCGGGGTTTGAGGGAAGCTCGAATTCTGACAGCTCATCGGTTCTGTGCGTCTTCCGAGCCTCTCCCTGCCACATCACACGCTCTCGGCAGATGCTCCTTGTCGAGCTTGTCCAGACGACATCTGGCCAAAGAGGGCGGAGCAACAATGAATGTATTGTTCCGAGTGTCTGCACTGCCAGAAGCTTCTGACATCTCTGGCGAGTTCAGTGCAGAAATTGGCGGTCAGCTTGCATAAACTTCCTTCCCCGCATCGAGGATCAGGGTTTTCTGTGTGAACCGCGATGCGGCACGGCGATCATGAATCTCCTGTCCCGTTTTGGGTCCTTGATCCCTCGATTAGATGGCAGTCTCCCGCTTATCACACCAGCCCCGTCATGGACAGGTTTCGGAGATGGCGGTGTCTTCTCCAACTCGACTTCGAGCATATGCAGGCCGCCTGTTTTGGTCCATGTCATTGAAACCATTGACACCTCGTTTGTCCTGGTGCCGGTTGTTGAAGCTGAGTGGACAGGGCTCATCAGCCTCAACTCATGCTGCCCTACGAGAAGCGCATAAGTGGTGAGACGGTTGTCCTTGGGAAGCGGCTGTTCCGGAGACCTGGACCTCTGCATACGTGGGCCCAAAGACTCGCGCATAGCCGCATCTGGCTCCGGGTTTAGGAGATCGAGCAAGCCCTGGTGACCCGCGGCTGATGAAAATGGCTTCAAAGCCACGTGCTAGGGGGACGGCCGGGCGGTGTTCGTGGGCACCTTGCCATAGAGACACGCCCTGAAGGCTACAGATTGCTTCGGCGCCGAGCCGAATCGCAACGAAGGCGGTGATATCGTCGAGCGGCCCGACGTGGCGGTGAGAGTCATCGGATGAAATCTTGGGTAGCAAAGCAATGTGTACCATCTGTCGTCAGACTTCAATCTGGAGCCCATGTCCCTGTCGGATTTGACAACAAGGGACAGACTGGGTGTCGAGGTCATGGAGGGGAAAAAGAAAGGTGCTGCCCTCGCTACGACGCTGCAGCAGAAGGGTGGAATGCCGCGGATTCTGAGCGGTCAATTGCAGAGAGCGGTGACTCAAGTAGAGATAAATGCTGCAAAAGAAAACGGAGGATGCATACCTGAGTGGCCAGGCAAGACAAAGTCATTTATTCTGGGCAGGGCCGCTGTCCTCGGGGAGAAGCTCCGCAGCCGCAGCAGCCTCATCATGAGCGCGGCATGAACAACTCGGCCACAGTACGGATAGATGACTTGTCACCTCCTGCAGTCACCCGTTTGTCTAGCCGTTTGCGCGGGCACGGGGGCCAGGCCGAACATGGGCGGGTCGTGCCGACTGGTGGCCTCGTCGGCATCGGATAGGGACTGCCAGCTGCAGGAAGCCGTGGGCGCCGGGCGGCGTGGACGAGTCGATCGGCATTTGTGTGGGGATCTGGCCAATGGATTGTTCCCGGGCGCTGTTTGAACTTCGGTTGCTGTGGAATCTTGTGCTTGTGTGACGGCATCGATGCTGCGATGCCTTGAGCCGATTGTCGCACAGAGGAAAGGCCCAATGAGAGGGTCTCTGGCCAGAGCTGCAAACGGGTGTGACCCAATCGAAGCTTCGCAGAACATTCGACCGTGTAGGTTCCCGTTCACGACGTTATTTTGTGTTGGCACCGGGAGGCAGCAGGGCCCGTTTGCTGCAATTGGCATTGTTGCGAAGACGAGTCGCGTCGTTGATGAATGCGTTTGTTGTCGGGGAGCAAGAGACGGGAAACCCACTTTTTGAGATACAACGTTGAGATTTCGGTTGAGAGCAGGCTGCCACAGCTGCCACACTTGGCGCTGTGGCTGGTAACTACTTGTAAGTTCCCAATGTGGCGCAAATGTGAGGTGGCCCGTGGGCTGCGCAAGGTGGATCTCGTCCTCGCTCATCTCAGGAGCCCAACTGCCCCACCAAATTGGGGGTCCCTCACTCGAGTCAACACCCTCATCGCCTGCATCGCCTGCTCTGTGCTAGATCCAACCCAGCTTCAGCTGTGCGGAATTTCGCTTTTTATTCCTTCTTTCCTCAGTTGGAAGACGTGAGATTGAGTTCCAGCGACAGTGCAATCAAGCGAGCATTTTCTTGGTTTTCGAGTCTACGATACGGCTCCTTGCGTTTCTGCCCCCCTGCTCTCTCAAAGACTCGGTCTTCATCAACGTCGGTCCGTTCTCTCGCAAATCTCACATCGCGCCGGTTTATTGTCGAAACTGCGTCCACAAGAAATCATGACAATGGCGGACGTTCCTCTCTACGTGGTCTCGGACTATGCCTCTTCCGAGCGACGCATCACGCCGTCGTGGTCCATCTCCCAGCTCAAGGCGAAGCTCGAGTCTGTCACGGGCATCCCTCCGTCCTGCCAGCAAATATCACTCAAGACGTCATCCAACGAGAAGATTCCGATACAGGCTCCGGATGAGGACTCGGTCTATCTCCAGCAATTTCCCCTCACACCTTACGCTGAGTTGCTGGTGAGTCGGAATCCGAATCAAGGAATACGTGCACGCTCTGCTAACCACGAACCCAGGTCGCCGACACGCGGCCTGTCTCGGCGAGGCCCAATTTCTCCAGCATAGCTGGCGTCGAGAAGTTTGTGCTGCCCGAGGAAGAGTACGAGAAGAAGACGGACTCGGTCCTCGCCTGGAAGAAGGCACAAAGGCTCGGCCGGTTCGACCCCAACGCGCCAAGCCACGAGCAGGCCAAGATTGCCGCCATCACCCAGGAGATTGAGGCCCGCGGGATAGCCGTCGGGAAGCGCTGCAGAGTCGGGCAAGACGACACCAGGCGAGGCGAGATCATGTATGTGGGCGACGTCCCCGAGATCCCCGGCCTCGGCGCCTGGGTCGGTGTTCAGCTGGACGAGCCGGTCGGCAAGAACGATGGCAGCATTGGAGGGACCCGGTACTGGGGCCAAGAGTCGGAGCTCAAGCGCGGCGTGTTCGTACGGCCGGAACGGGTTGAGGTTGGCGATTTCCCCGTGCTGGACGATCTCGAGGACATGGAGGAGATTTGAGAGTCTGCGTCAATACCAACATTGAACACGACCGTCCTCTTCTCGAGCTTCTATCACCGTACATTGCTGACTGTTGCAACGCGCTCCGATGGAAACGGCCTGGTTGTGAGGACGACCTCACAGACGATGCTCCTCTTGACCTCACGAGAAAGCTCTCCAGGCACGCAGAGACGCCGGGCGGAGACCTACGCCTTACTGAGCTTGATATAGACAGCACACGCACAACAAACAAGGCGAGCGAGGTTCTGGTCTCGGCACCCTGCATTTAGCCGCGTCCCCAGTGCCGGCGCTGATGCAAGGATCTCCTAGGCGCTGTAACACCCCCTGTGTGATGTACCGTCCAGCTGGATACACCGCCGTCCTGCGCCCCCTGCCCCTGACAAGGTAAATATTCCCGACTCTCATATACAGATCAAAAGTTCAAAGTCCTGACAGCATGTGCAGAAAAAAAGAAGTTTTCCCTTGGGTTTAGCATAACCACCCGTCGCAACATGGTCGTGTTTCCGCCCGATCGAGGCAGAGGTTCTTCATTGCACCGAGTCCCGTCCCTTGGGCTCTCTGTCAGCCCTCCAGCGGAGGCAGCATGAATCTGGCATCTGAGACGGCAGTGGTCGATCACCAGGCTCGGCTGCCGCTTTTCCGAGAAATTTCCCGAGCCAGCCGGAGATTTTAGAGCGCCAAAACGGAGTGTTTTTGGCAAGGCTTTCGTTTGACAGGCCACCCAGGAGCGTTCCGGGCGTCAATGCCGAGACGAGCTGTCACAGGGCTGTCGGGCAAGGCTGCCAAGCAACAACACAACAACAACATGCATACCCGGAATGCGATGGGCCCCCATTAGGAGAAGATCTCATCAGAAAATGAACTGACAGCCGGTTGGGCACTCGAGATGCCCAGCGCATTTTTGTTTTGGTCTTGTCAGCTCAGCCCTTATGTACAGTATCCCATCTTCATACATGGTAATTACGTGACAGTATCCGTAATTATGTGGTAACTTAGACACAACCAGAACTCACTGTAGCTCTCCACCCAGTCAAACTTGTAAGCTCTATTGTCCCGGCCGAGGCAAGACTGAACATGCTCGAGGAACGGCGCTTGTGATGTTAATGTCCACGTTCCTTGCGTCAGGTACCTTAAGGCAGTGAGTGGTACAATCAGGGTACGCCTTAGACGCGAGGCTTGCCGTTGCTTTAAGCAGCGCAGGGGCACTAAAACAGATCCAAAACGCCGTGCTCAGCGATCCACTTCACCCCGCCTGCTCCCGATCCCCAGTTTCCAACTCCCAGGGCATTCCATCTGATGAACGCCGAACCGATTTGATTTGCATATGCATTCATGAGCTGTACACGGCGCTTATCCAACAAAAGTGGCCGTACGAAATGCAGCTGCAGAAAGAGATGCGGTGACTGTCAGCCCACCCGCTACCGCCGTGGAAGATACCGTCATCTGCATCCGTCTGATCCGGGATGCCCGCGATTCCTTTGTTCTCATCATCGGTTTCGGTTGCTCCAAGACTGTAAACCTCATCGAACCGCGCCAGCAACCAACCTTGCCCTCCGCATTCCAACACGTCTGAGAAGCTGTTCCGACTGGCCAGCCAAGCTTCTTTGTTCTGGGCGAGCTGTGCCCCGCCTCTTAGCATACAGCTTAGCCGACGATCAGGAATCGAGGAATCCAAGGACGAGTGATTCGGAGCAACAGTCCATGCACGAAACCATGCCCGGCTGGCCGACCTGGGATGCGACACCCCCAGTCTAGCTACCAAACAAACGTTTTGTCTCGGGCACCACTTCCGACTTTTCCTTCCTCTTCAACCGCACACCACCTCCGACATCCCGGCGGCCCATTCCGCGTTGACTCGCATCGCCGCGCGAGCCCTGCCGCAACACCATCCTGATTCCAGCCTAGGCCGCAGCGACGTCGACCGTCGCCGGCGCTGGACAAGATGGCCTCGCCGTGGCGCTTCCTCTTCCTCGGTCTCATCTCCGCCGTGTCCCAAGTCCGCGCCGAGGATGCGAGGATATCACCGATCCCCGACGCCCCCGGGTGGGAGCTCGCCTCGCTCATGCACCTCCAGCTGACCGCGCCCGAGTCGGAGGCCCTGCAGCTCACCTACAGCGTCTACCCGCTGACGGCGCATGCCGGGTTGAACCGGACGGACCGAAGCGTGAGAAAAATCCCCGATGATGAACCTTTCCATGGCGAAGGGTGGAACTCGCTGTGGGGAGGAGAGCTTGCCGGCGCTAATACGTCACCATCTGTAGTCCATCTGGATCCGCGGGAGCTTAGTCGCCGCCGGAGTCTCTGCCGCGAACCCTGAGCGCCCAGACATTGCCGAAATCATCGCCTTCCTCAGCTGCGACGGCGAAAACGCGACGCAAGAGGTCAATGAGCTCATGAGTGAAGGGCCCAAGGCGATTCTGCTGTACAGCGTCGACGGGAACGCCTGCAACCTGGACGGCAACGACTTGAGCTACCAGTCGATCTACACCATGGGCGACGCCGAAGAGGCTCGGGACACGATGAACATCACTATTCGGGCCGGTGGGATTTTGCGGGCGACCATCTCGGGGAGCACCAATGTGACGGCCACGCCGACGCAGACGCGGGACCAGAGCGGGAGCAACTCAGCCGTCGCCATGAGCATTCTGTACAGCATCACGGGGCTCATCACGCTGCTGTTTCTGGTCATTATCGGGACAGGGGCGATTAGGGCGCACCGCTATCCCGAGCGGTATGGCCCGCGGTCTGGGTATGGTGGAAGGCCGCCGCAAAGCAGGGCGAGGGGGTTGGCACGGGCAGTGCTGGAGACGCTGCCCATCGTCAAGTTTGGGGACCCGAGCCCGGCGAAACCCGACCCGGCGCTCGAACTCGAGTCGCAGACATCAGCCACAGGGGCGGACCCGACAATGGGGACAAGGTTATCTGCGATCCCGGAAGAGCCTCGCACTCCGCAAGTGCGCCAGAGCGATGCCGCGCCAATGTCGGGCGCCGTGCCCGAGGAGGAGGCTGCGCCGGCAGGAGCACAGGGGGACACCACCGGGGAGGCGAGCGCAGATAACACGGGGCCCAAGACCGAAGGCCTTCCGTCGGAGGACCACCTCGGCTGTTCGATTTGCACCGAGGACTTCACCGTCGGCGAGGACGTCCGGGTGCTGCCCTGCAACCACAAGTTCCACCCGCCCTGCATCGACCCCTGGCTCATCAATATCTCGGGAACCTGCCCACTATGGTGCGTCTTCCGTTCACCCCCAACTCAAAGAAAAGTAGCCCCTACTAACATTCCCAAAGCCGCCTCGACCTCCGCCCGCAAAGCCGCCACGCCACCGGCGACCAAGACGACCCCTTCCTCTTTGCCCCGCCTCTGGCAGCAGGAGAGAATTGGACCGACCATGACCCCCCCACTAACACTTCCACCAACACCACGACACATCATCACAGACGATCCTCCCGCTTCCTCGACCTCCACCGCCTGCGCCACGCGTCGATAGAAGAGCGCATCGAGATCCTGAGGCGGCATCGCAGCCACCAGCAGCAGCGCGAGTCAGCTGCTGCAACAACAACAACCGCGGCATCAGCAGCAGGTGAAGGTGCTGGTGGAGACGCGGGCGAGACAGAAGAACAGCGGGGGCGCAGGGCGAGGCTTGCGGATCGACTGAGGGAACGGTTCCGCATTCGGACCAGGAGACATAGTCCCAGTCCTGCTCCAAGGGCACAAGCAGGTGCAGACGCGGATGCGGATGCGGGTGAGCGCGCGTCTTGATGCTCGAGCGTATCTTCCACCATCTTTTCTTGTCTTTTTTTTCTCATTTTTCTTTCCGGTTGTTGCTTCGAATCTGGCTTCTAAAGTTCGAGATACCCCTACCTACTTTACTCTACACCCTCCCACTACCTGTCTGTCTGAGGGATGGAAATCATAATGGTTGATATAGGCTGGGATCAGATGATGTAATGCACGCGGGCGTTGTATTTCATGGGAGGACTACGTGCCTAATCTGGGATTCTTAAGGGGGACACGGGCGGGAGTCTAGTCAAGGCTGAAAGGGAACGGAAAGATATTGGTGTTGGGCTGTGGTTAAAACTGGCGTTGGCCTGGCTTTCTTGTTGTTCCTTCTTATAATGTCTGGTTCAAAACTGGGACTGGGTTGGAGATTGCTTGGAACGGAAGGGGGTGGTCACGGCTTGGCATGGCGTTGCTTTTGGGCTCTGCAAACTGGATGAGAGGTCTGGGATCAAACTGAGTTGATGACTATGGGCACTGGGGCAGGGACGAGATGCTACACTGCAGCCATCTGGACGCCATATTGAGCTGGTTGCTTGAGCGGAATTTACACATCAAGGAGGCTGGCACTGGGATATGGTGTTGTTGCCGTACGGGATTTAGTGCTGGCGGGAGAATGTGACAATACGAAATAGAGCCCCGAATATTGCGTCGCCAAAGGTCATTGTGCGTAGTTCGTTCCTTTCTGTGAGATTGTACAACGGCTCGTAGCGTTGTTTACTTGGGACTTTCGGTCGGACAAACACACAAATCTATCGCTCTGGTCTGGGTTTCTGAGAGTGCCGAGAGTGCCAATGCAGCATGATCAAAGGTCTTAAAGTTCCGACAGCGCACTGCACCGCCTTGACTTGGTTATGGGTAGATCTCGGAACGCAATGGGGATGAAACCCGGAATGAAACCGCATGCGCAGTTCTTAGCATGAGGGATAACCTGGAACTCGGGATCGAGGCTGATTGAGTGTCCGAGACGGCACGGCAGATGAGAAAGCTGGACCGGGAATTGAGCTTGGTGCTCTTGCATGCATGTAAGTCCTGCCTGAGTAGACTAAAGTCGCTTGTTAGTTCAACAACAACAACCATCACCAAGAGCACATCATTCAGGGATCTGATGTATCTTCCGTTGCATGTAGTCACAGTAGTCGGGTGCATTGTTGATAATATGTATGTATTAACTGCCAGGCGCCGAGTGTCTCTCAATTGACAAGCCCTTCGAAACCAAATCCGACTCTCCCAGCATGCTTTTGCTCCAAAAGAAGTGATAACTGAACTGATGCCATAACCATAAGGCCGCCTCAAAAGGAGACGAAACCGCTAGGTAACCGAAAGCGCAACGAAATGCTTGATGAACCTCGCAACAAAAGCCTCCAAGCAACCGAAAAGCCAATCTGCTACGCCATGATAATGCATCCCCCAGCTCACCATCCACCCTCAAACCCTATGCACAACCGGGCCAGGCCTTGAACACCACTAATGAAAGCCCTCCATCTTGACCTTCCCTCTCACACCACCAACCTCATCCTGTTGATCAAAAGTCAGCTATAACATCCTTTTGGACCCCACTCCATGAAGGGAGGAAAACGAGTGAAAACTTGCCTCAGCCTTCCTCTTCCCCAACACCCCCCCATGTTGCTGAGCCTGCACCTGCGGTACCTGCCCATACGCCTCCCGATGGCAGCTCGCATGAAACACCCTCCCGCCAACCCTCACCGCGTCCATCCACACCCACTCCTGCGCCTCGTCCAGCCACTTCATCTCGAATTTCTCCTGGCAGATGGGGCAGGCGTTGCCGACGCGGGACGAGTCCTCCGGTACGGGCAGGTATGGCGTTTTGGTTGCTGCTGCTGAGTTACTACTCGCGGACTTGCTTGCGCCGGCGGTGGTGCTGCCCGTGCTGGTGGTGGTCGGGGGGGCTGAAGAGGTGGGATCAAGCGACAACGAGGAAGGGTCCGGGGTGGAGGTGGTATACTCTGTGTCGATTGCTTCGCGGGTGCGGATCCAATCCTACAATACACACAAGGACATACCTGGTTAGTTTAAGAACGGAGGATGTAAAATGGGGGAACGGTGGACGTACCAACTCATCAACAAACCAACTCCGGTGCTGCCCGCGCCGCTCGGCCTCGGTCATGCGCTGGTGGACGCGAAAGTGCCAGTCCATGTGCGCCGTCTTCTTGCGGCGGCCCTCGTCGTCCGTCTTGAAGCGCCGGCCGCACTGCGTGCAGGGCGGGCCGAGTTCCTCGTGGAGGCTGGCGATTTGGTGTGGGCGGAACCTGTAACAGTGTCAGAATCGAATCTATGCTCGTTGAGTGTGAAGATGAAGGGCTGGAAACTCACATCTTGAGAGAGGCACGGCTGAGCGGGTGATTCCGATCCGCCGCCACACCAGCGAGTGACTGGAATGCAGGAGCAGCCAAAGGAGGAGTCGGGGTTCCGCCAGGCTTGAGCAGGCCAGATTGCCTCAACATCGCCAGCAGAGCCGAGGGATCCGCCGGAGGGGGCGCCGCAGAGGCCGGCCTGGCAGGCTCAACAGGTCCCTGCGGAGGCGGCGACCGCAACGCTGCGGCGATGGCTGCTGTGGCCGCCGGTCCGAGTGCCGGGACCGCAGAAGGAGGAGGTTGTGGTGTCGGCGTCGCCGTCGTCTGCTGGGGCGTGGAAGACTTGCGCGCCCCGGAGAGCAGCGCCGCCAGCGCGCCCTGCCCAAAGATCGAGTCGATCGACACGCCGCCTCCCGCTGCCGGAGGTGCCGCTGGTGCTGCAGACGGAGGACGCGCCAGAGCCGCCGCGACCGCCGCGGCTGCTGCCGAGGGCACGGGCGTCGGCTGCTGAGATATGACTGGAGGTGTTGGAGTGCTGGTGGTGTACGGAACTCCAGGAAACCCACCGCCAGCAACCGCAGCAGACGGGACTGCAGCGGGCTGGGGGCGGATGTTTACGGCAAGTGCAGCTACTCGATCTCTTATGGCCATCAACTGGTCCTGAGGCATGTCTTGGCTCTGGATGATCATTTGCAAGTCCAGCAACGCCTTCAGTCTTGTCTGTTTACTAGTATCAAGAGGATCTTGTGCAAATTCCGCCTTCTCCGCAACGATCAGTTGCTGGATATCATCTTTCAACTTGTCTATGCTTATTCCTGGTGGGGGAGCACCATAGACGTGGCCCGCCGGCGGCTGGGACGGCGGGTATGGCCCAGCCGGCGGAGCAGGCTGCGGTGTCGCACGGTGAGGGATTGGAGTTGAGCCCTGCGGGTCTTGTTAGTAGCGGAATCGGTACATGTACATTCGGGTTGGTAAAGAGCGTACGATGCCTGGATGGACCGGATACGGCTGCGGCGCCGCATCCGGCCGATGCCCATTGGGACCAGGATAAGGCGGTTGCTGCGGGGGAGGCTGATATGGCCGGCCGGTGGGCGGTGTGGGAGTCTCGCGGCTGGGGGCGGGTTGCCGGCCGCGCATGAGCTGCTGCTGCCCCTGATAGCTCGTCTGGTGGGCGGCAAAGGCGGCATTTCGCGCAGCCATCAGGGCGTTCTCGATCGGCCTGACTTGCTCCAGGGGAAAGACAGGCTTTGTCGAGATGGAGCCGGGTACGGGTTCCTTCCATGTCTTGAGCATCTCGTCCATTTTCCGCCGTGTCGCATTGTCGACCTTTGTGTAGGCGCCCATGAAGATCGAGTAAAGCTTTGGGCCGAAGTACAGCGCATATGGTGTCGGGACATTCTTGACGATGGAGTCGAGGACGTAGAGGGCTGGCAGTGTCCGTGAGGGCGGCACCTGGCAACGGTCAGCTCTCTGGTTCTTGGTCGCGTGACGTCTGGAAGAGGCACGGGTAGCGCGACTGTGCGCTCCACGCAGCCGACTTACCTTCTTGATGTGGTTTGCCAAGGTCTCTGCGATGGCGAAGCCGTGGTTTGCGTTCTCGCGCGCGATGTTGGTGAGCGTGGCGATCTCGATGCGCGAGTTGACCGTCAAGTCCTCCAGGGCCTGGCGGTAGTCCTCGGCCACGTCGGCCGCGTTGTCTGCCATGGTGATGTCGCGCGATTGGGTAACAATGGGTGCAGCGATCAATCAACGAGCAGAAGGTGTCAATTGAGAGATGGCCAGGAGTGCGCCGTGTCAGTGAAGGAAGCGTGCAGAAAGAGATTCCTCTAGCGATTCCAATCACAGGCGGAGAGCAGAACTCAGAGGCGGGTGCCTATTCAAGAGACGAGAACAATAGGCAGAAAAAAGCTATTATCTCTCTCTGTGAATGCCAACCCGGCGCAGGTTGCCTTCCAGTGCGAAATCCTCCTCTGCTGGAAACCAGCCTGCCTGGCTGCCTGTTTTGCACAGCGAAACCAAATCACGATACGCGCAACCATCCGCCAAGATCCCTTCTATAGTTGTGGGTTATGTGGGAAGCAAGAGCAGCAGTCGAGGCGCGAAAAAGAGTCGTGGGTGGACGTGGAGGTGGTGATCTCTTGGTGGTGGGAGCGAGAAAGAGGAGTGGCGGTCGAAACAATTTGTGGGCCGTGGATGGGAAGACGACGCAATGAAGAGGGTATCCGACTGTCGCGCACAGAGCTCCCAATGCTGCACAAGAGTGTTGGGTGTTAGGAGGAGAAAAGATGGGGGATGCAGTCCAGTTGGAGGTTGTTGAGGTTTGAGAATCGGGCTTTTGCTCGGGTGACTGGCGGCAGGAACGGGCCCACTCAGACAAAGACCAGGCCGTCAGGCGCACGGGCCACAGGGGCAACCGCCGGTGCAAAACATCAGGCCATGCCCTGATTTGATTTGCCTGACTTCCGTTGCTGTCACGGTCCACACAGGACGGGAACATTTCACTTGCCTCTCAGCCAGCCGCAAGTAGAGTAATTATGAGTGAGAATCCTGTGTTTGCATCTTGGTAAGGAGTGGCGGATCACCCCACCACGAGTGGATGGCAAATGCTAGGTGACTAACATCCCTCGCACCACTTCTCGCCAGAGTTTGCTAGTGCTAGTCCAGGCGCTACCTCAATTCAGCAGCTCTTGCACAACTTCCCAAACCTTGGCCTCAACAACACGCCCGTCAATGATTCATTTTCACTCTCATTATTTGAGTATGAACCCGAGACATTAATTCCCATTGCCCTACCCTCCGTGCCTGGTTCAAACATAAAAGCAGCGGGTATACATTGAAAGCAGTCCCTTCCCCTTCAGAACTCCAAAACGCCCTCCCATCCACCCTCATCAGTAATCCATGTACCATGCTGATACCTCCCCTCAATGTACTGGTAGTGTATTGACGTGCCAGTCTCTATAACAAAAAAAAAAAAGAAGAGACCATATGTGCAATAGAGAGCGTATTCCCATCATCCAACTCCCTCAACCACCCACCCACCCACCCACCTCATCAAAAACCCTAAAACCGATCCAGGTTCGCCACACTGTAATGACTCTCGGCATACCTTGCCACTGCCGAGTGCTGCGCGATTGCCGGGTGCTGCGCCGTCGGCGGGCGTACGACGCCCGGGATGATGGGGCTGGTGCGGTCCTCGTCGCCATCATGGCGGCTGCCGTGACCACTGCCGTGGCTGTGGCTGGTATACCCCCTCTCGACATCCACCACATCATGATGATGCTGGACGTCAAAATCCTGCGGGATCGGCTTGCTGATCTGGATGCGCGACTTGCGGAAGTTGAAGTTGCTGAATCGATTGGGGCTGATGAAGGCGCGCGTGAGGCGGCGGACGGCGGCTGAGGCGCCCACGTCGTCATCGTTGTTGTTGTTGTCGTCGCCGACTTCCTTGGCGTAGGAGCCGGTTGGGCGCGGCCAGTGGTGGTCGGTGTGGGGAGGGGAAGGGTGGGAGCGGGCGGTGGCGGCGGCAAGGCTCTTCTCCTCTTCCTCGAGCTCGTTCTTGAGGATGGCCT
This sequence comes from Chaetomiaceae sp. PF1801, assembly GCA_023628475.1. NCBI lineage: Eukaryota > Fungi > Ascomycota > Sordariomycetes > Sordariales > Chaetomiaceae > Chaetomiaceae sp. PF1801. Next base: position 27,672 of record JAMAKQ010000119.1, read on the forward strand.
TGTCGACGGCCTCGGCGCCGTGGGCGCGGATCTGCCGGACCGTGACGATGATGCCGGTGTGGGTCTCGGTGCGGAAGATGACCGAGACGATGATGTTGAAGAAGCCGAAGGTGATGGAGAGGATGCTGGCAGCGACGATGGCGCGCCACCACTCGAGGCCGATCGTCTCGACGACGTAGGCGGGCTTCCAAAGGTCGCCCAGGATCTGGAAGCCGATGAAGATCATGCCGACGCCGAGCCAGGCGAGGGAGTGCTTGGGCCCCAGGACCGGCCAGGTGCCCTCGAACCACCCCTTGAGCCAGCGCCACGGCACGGGCAGCTCCGAGACGAAGAGCACGGCGGCGAAGAGAAAGACGAAGACGTGGGTGATCATGTCGAAGAAGAAAAAGTGGCCGTTCCTGCCGGAGAGGATGGGCATGACCATGCTGGCCATCATGACGGCAGCCAGGCCGATCAGGTTGAGCCCGCGGAGGACATTGAGGAGGATGTGGCCGGGGCCAAAGAGCTTCGAGTCCTGTCGAAGAACAAACATTTTGGGCGGTCTTTTGCCTGTTTTCTTCTTCCTGTTAGTCTTTGCCTTGGATCTCGTTTTCGCGCTGACTGCGGTCCCCTCGGCCGTCTCTCCGACTGTGTCCCCTCCGGCCGTCTCTCCGACTGCGTACTCCTGAGCAGTCGCTCCGGCCGTGTCCACTTCAGCCGGTGGTTCGGCTGGAGCGTGAGGTAGGGAAAACTGATCGACAAGGTGACCCTCATTGCCAGGGTGTTCCTCAGCAGTCGCCCCGGCCGTGTCCAGTTGATCTTGATCCGGTGGTTTGGCTGGAGCGTGTGGCAGGGAGAACTGATCGAGCAGGTGACTGTCATTGCTTGGGTGCTCCTCCGCGCTCACTTGAGCAGCAAATGGCCATGGCGGTGATGGTGAACGTGGTGCAGATGGCATAGACAGTGATCGTTGTGATGCTCGAGAAGATGATTGTGGATGTGTTTCTGGGGGTAGTGGTGGTAGGGGTTTGTGAGGTGGTTGTGATGGTGGTTCTGATGGCTCTGGATGCCTCGACAGCCCAGCCGCGGGGGGATCCTCCACGATGTCTGGCCAGGGCATCCCGCGTGCGGATTGCTCAGCGGGGTTCGGTTGCTCCTGGCGAACCGTTTCCTGGGAGGACCTCGCGGGCTCGGTGGGCTCCGGCGCGTCGACGCAGAGCATCACAACCATCGTCTCGGAGCCTTCCGACACCCGGGAGGCAGGCCTTGACCTGGAGCAGTCACCCTCGTGGAGGGGGGAGACAGGTTCTCCTTGCGAAAGGCGAGCCATCTCGGTAGAAGAGGACGCCATGACGGAAGGCGATCTTCATGAGTTGCATGTGCTGTAATATGCGGGGGTGGGGTGTGTAGAGGTGGTTTCGGAAACCATTGCTTCGGCTCCCTTGGGGGGAAGGGGAAAGGGAGGGGCATGTATATACTTACAGAGAGAGTGTGGTCCGAATCAGTTGACTGCCTGCAGTGCTGGTAATGCCGGAAATGCTCGTGTGATGGTCTGCTGGCAGACACGCAAACGACTTGGTGATGAGATGATATGCTGGAGAAGGAGAAAAGAACAAGAGTTGGTCAAGGAATAAGAGGCGTGGCGGCTCGAGCCGTGCTGTTGAGAAGCGGATGAATGGCAAAAGAAGGGACAATAGATCAATAGGAAATGGCTCTCATTGTTGAGAGGCGCAACAATAGCGACCCGACAAAGGTGATGACCAAGAAACTCGAGTTCTGGGGCGCGGCGGCGGCGAGTGGCCTTTTAACAATAGGAACAGCTGCCACTGTCACGGCAGTTGACGCCGAACAAAGAAAAGAAGCAGATGATGAGGAGCGGCGGGAGCAGGGGGTGAGTGGGCAAAGAGGTGGCCTGCGGGTGTCCCCATGGGTGTTTCGCATTAAGCAAGAATGTTTCTTTAGCTTGTAGCCAATGAAGCCATAGGCGCTTTCGCGGCTCCAGGGCAGACAGCAGCCAGACCTGCTCACCCCGTTTCATGAAGGGGACGTGGGAGACGGAAATGGACCCGCAAAGCAGGGCTCTCGCGGGTAGGTGAGCAAGAGCCGGGCTGCACAGCAGCTTCTCGGACTCGGTCCAGGTCGCTGGGCGGCATGTCTCCTCCACAGAACGAGGGACGAGGTGGATGGCCAGGCTGGGATGCGGCGGTTTGTGGCCGAACGATGCCACGCGGAGACGGTGGGTTCTCGAATGGCCAGCGCATAACGCGACTTGTCGATCGTCGACATCCAATGGATTGGTGGGAGCTGGTTGAGGCGAGAACAGCTGCCGTCCCCAGACAGATGCCAGGGGTTCAAGATGGACGGAGCAGCGCATCTTCAAATCCAGGTGTGCTCAATGCATCGATTGGCTGGCAGCGAGCCAAGGCCGTTTCAGGCCCTTTAGCCTTGGGCACCACCGACCATGTCGACTTTCTTGACTGAGTCCAGATCTCTTTTTTGGGTGCCTGTGAGAACTGTGGGAGAAAAGAAACTTGCACAAGGCCAACGATTACCGTTGTCAAGCGAACTGGCAGCTGTCCATGTTGTCGGGTGCATTCTTGGAGTTGGAATTTGGATCCTGTTCAGGGACATTGTGTGGGGTTCAAGTTTGGTGCTGCAAAGGGCACGGGCCACATCCAACTCAACACAGTGATAACCAACCTGGAGCCCGGACCCAACGAGGACGTAAAGTGACTGTCTGTAGGTAGAGGAACTGGAACAAAAGGCAGAAGGGAAAGAGACGATGTAAAAGGGTGATTTGTCAAGAAGCGAGTCTGTCTACTAGTAGGAGACATCGGTTTCTACTCTCTACATCGCAGCTCACCTCGCCCATCCTGGCTACCTATGGTATGGTTGGCTGAAATCTGGTTCGAGTCTCTTCTCTGTAGAGGCACCGTAAGGTGCTCTGCCCTTGCCTGACCTCCAGACCCCCGCGAAGCTATTTTCAGATTGAGTAACTCTGCGACGGGTAATGGCAGCCAGGAGACATCTGTTGACGCCCGGACAAACGCGGAAGAGCAGAGTTCCGCGCGTCTAAGTGAGAAAGCTGCCGAGCGTTGATTGGACGAGAATCGCGCAAATGTTCTGGGCGCTTCCATGTGTGGGGCTGCACAGCCTCGCCGAAAGCCACCAGTTGGCAAATGGCAAGAGGCAGCCTCTCCATCTCGGAGTCTCATTTTCTGCCATTGAACTCCCCATCACCCTCTCAGCGCTCCTGCCAACCAAACGACACACCGCTCGCGACCCCCAAGCGCGTCTCCTCTCCTTTGCGCCCATATCCATCCAGCGGCGCCCAGCGCTACCGTTTACCAAGCCCCCTCCAGCCGTCGAAATGGCTCGCGGAAACCAGCGCGACAAGGCTCGTGAGGCCAACCAGAAGAAGCTGGCCGCCATGGTACGCCCGCCCTCCCGATCCAGATACACTCAGCACCGTGTACCCCATCGGACGCAGTTCTAACAAGCATTTTCCCACCTACAGAAGAAGGGCCACAACATGAGCGGCAGCGAGCTGGCTAAGGCGAAGGAGATCGCCGCGCAAAAGATGCGCGAGAAGCAGGCAGCCGGTATGCACCGACCCATCGAATCCCGATTAGATATAGAGTTCTTCGCTTGCGGCTCCTCTAATCGGAACACTCCCACTGACATTATTACTCTCCAGCCGACGCGAGGAAGGCCGCCGAGGCCGCCGCCGCCGGCAAGAAATGAAATACCCCCTTCAACGAATTCCACGGAATGACCGAAACGATTCCCCTTTATCATCACACACCGCATTGCACACGACATAGCGAACGCATTTCTTGTTTAACGGAGTCCTGGTCCGGCGTCAAGAGGGGGGAGGAATATATCCATACGTTGCATCCTTATCATTCTTTTTTGAAGAGGACGGGGGACCAGGCATAGACGAAGGGGCGTTCGCTGGCTTTTTTCGCACTTGATGGATGGGCCCGTAGATGGGAGCGCGCGCGCGGTGTGTTGGGCAAGTTTTGGCTTGCCCTCCTCCTTCTCCCTTACCCCTTGACCTTATGTTTGTTCAGTAGGCCGCAGCAATCTTGGGTAGGGGTTAGCTTGCACTTTCTTCTTGTTGTGTCTACTGCATGCGGAGTGATGTTGTGTTGGCCGTGTCCTGGGCTATCAAGACTCCCATGGATTACAAGCCCAATTATGCTCGAAGTCTTCGTATACACCGAGGCAAGTGACACGGAGGGACACCGTGTTTGCCTTTGCCTTGGGTTGCAAGGCTTTTCAAGTCCACGTGGGTCTAACCCCCCTTCAAGCCTTCCTCTGTGCTAAAGCGAATGACACCAAGCCTCGCGAGCAAGGGAGTAAGATCTGAAGTGGTGGAGATAGCCACATAAGCAGGTCATACAAGACACTCCGCAGCACCGGGCTCAGGTAGTACTCCATGCGCCATCCAGACGTTAGACTCAGCCTCGAGGCACATACCAATGAACCATAGACACGCATAATCGACCAGTGAAGAATTATACTTCCACCTCGAGGTTATATATTAAGATTTGTGACATCCAGAAAATACGAGCCAGTCATATACCTCCCTGCCCCGACAAACAGTCCAGGTCGGGGTAGCAGGAGAGGAGAGAAACCGTGACAAGAAAGGAAACAGTAAGAGAAGAATCTACAGGGTATGGTATTTCCAAACACCCGTCCACGAACCGAAAACCTCCACCTCAATTGCATACACCCGCTCTAGGTCCTAAGCCTAGAGTACTCTATGCCCTCCGAGCGGGCGCAGCACCGACCATGGCCATGGGGACGGCACCTATTCATTCACTGTTAGCCTCAAATCCCAACCGAACTATCAAGAGTTGAGCGTAGACTTACCACCAAACCCACCAAAACTATCCCTCCCCTGCACCGCCTGGTTCGGGAACCCGCCAAAGCTGCACTGCACAGCACACACACACGACCCATCAGCCGCGACCGTGCCAGTGCCCGTCGCCACACCCGTGTTCGCAGCACCCGCCGCAGCATCAGTCGTAGTAGCAGCCGCAGCGCCGCCAGCGCCGGGCGGGGTCTGGAGGGTAGCCGAGGCAGACGCCGAGGCTGCCGCAGAACTGCTGCCGCCGGCAGGAGGAGCAGCCGCAGAGCCGTTGCCCGTGATGGCGGAGCCGGCGCCCTTGCCGTTCTGCTGGATGGCCATGGCCTGGAACTGGGCGTGTGTCTTTTGGGCGGTGGGGTTGATGCTGAAGACCATGCCCTTGCCGCAGTGGCCGTTTTGCTTGCAGTAGAACCCTGAAAACCCAAAGTTAGTTTGAAGGTTGGAGGAAGGAGGTTCGAGTGGGAAAGGGGGACGTACAGAGCGGCGTGTCAACCATCACCTGCATGGCGACCTGGGGCGGGGGGTTGACGGTGTTGTTGGGGTTGGCCTGGTAGCCCGAGTCCATGCCGCCGTCGAGGGCGACGCAGGGCTTGTCGAAGGCGGACTGGGTCGCGGTGTGGTTCTGGCTCAGGAAGGTGAAGATGACGGTGTCGCCGACGGCGGCGCTGAGCTGCGGCGGGTTGAAGGCGAGACCCTGCGGGCCGCCGACCGTGACGCTGTGCGTGGCGCCGCCCGCGACAACGGCGGTGCCCGTGGCCGGCGCGGCGACTGTTGTTGTGCCGGCCTCGCCCGTGACGACGGCGGGAGGTGCCGTGGCGGCTCCGCCGGCAGCGACGGTCTGAGTGACGGTGACGGTCGAGGCGGCTCCGAGAACCGTGGTGGCAGCGCCGCCGCCAATGTTGACCCAGAGGAAGTTGATCGAGGTGCCGCTGCCCTTGTTGAGCCCAATCAGGCGGGCGAGCTCGGCGATCTGAGCCTCGGACGCCTGCACGCTGTTGGCCCCGACGGCCTGCAGATGGCTGTTTCGTGGATAGACGTTGTGAACCGCCTTGCCCAGCGCCAGGGGCGCCATGCCCAATGCCATCGTTGTCGAGAACTTCATTGTGCCTCCTTTTTTATCTCTTCTCGTTTCTCTCGTAAGATGTCGTTCGAGTCCTCCGACCAGGGAAAAGTATACGACCGGAATAGGTTGGAATAATCTGGATGCCTTAAAGTCGAGTCCCTGCTCGTGTCGTAGAAGCGAAAGAAAAGAACGGATCAACCAAATGAGCGAATACACACACAGAGAGAAGGCAACGGTGGAAGAAGGAGATGGGGAAGAAGAGAAGGAGAAACAAGACTTCTTGAGAAGAAGGGTGGCCGCCTCGAGGGGGACCGGCAGGGCTTAAATCGGTGCATGATGATCTTCGAACACGGCATCCCAGGCTGTGAGTTCGACGAAGATCCCGGCCGGCGAGGGGGAGGGGGGCAGAAAGTCCTGAGAGGGCTCGAAACAGTCGGAAAGACATGACCGTGGTAGCGGCTCCCCTGTCACGTCCCTGCCATGGCCTGCTCGGTGTTTGGGGCGTCTGCGCAGAGCGGCTTGCACTGCGAGGCGACAGTGAGGGCGACGGCTGGGCCAGACTGAAGGGGGTGGGAGCAGGAGGCGGGCTGCGACACTGTCGTCTCAGACTTGTGTTTGGCATTTCGCCAAGCCTTGGTGTGCACGGACTGCACAGATGGGACGACGGGGACGGCGGCAAGGATGCGGACCCCGGAGCTGGGCCCGATGGCGATTCTCGCGGCCGAGTCTCAAGTCATGACTGGAGTTGCGATTGATGGCGATTTGGCCAGCTCGTAGGGCAAGCGATCAGGTGCAGTCTTAGGCGTTGTTTGTCGAGGCGGTAACATATCGCCATCATCTGCGTTCCGTCATCTTCTCACAACACACGGCCGATATTTCAGGCCGCGTCCGAGGCGCTTGCTAGACAGCTGCTAACGGCGACCACAGGCCGAAAAAAGCGGCAACGGGTCTGAGTCCTGGCATCCATGATGTTGAATGTCCCCTGCGGCAGGCCGGTGGTTGGCGTTTCCGCGGCCCGCTAAACTGTTCCGGGAATGCCGTTTCTTGGGCGACTGGGACGCTGGCGTTTCGCTGACTCGAGCCTCCATCTCAAGTCGAACCGCCACGCAGGGATGGCATGACCGTGATGTTTTCCGATTGTTCTCCGGACGCTCCAGGGAAGCGATGTTGAGAGATTGCATCTTGTAAATGCCGACTCGACAAGTGGAATCAACAAAGTTGAAGTCGAGATAAACATCGGGCCTGGATTAAGGTAATGGGCCTGGCCCACCTCGGGAACCTTCGATGTCTTGGCAGCCCGATGCCTATGACGAGGACTGTCAACAACAGACCATTGTGATTGTCCTTGCTGCCATCACAACGGGACGGGTATATGGGAGGCAGCCCAACGGGCCCGGCAAGGAGGATCGAGCTGGTACTCGGGCATGAAACAAGTCGACTGTCAGAAAGCTACCGTGATGATTATTGGGCTGTCGCACGTGGGAGGTTCGGCGCATTCGGCAACGAGAGGACTCGCAAGAATGGGCATGGGTTCGGGGCTCGGATGACGGAATCTGCTACCCGTGGGATGAAAGTGCCAGTCTCCCCACGTGCCCGTCATGCCGGAGGGCGAGGAGTCGAGGTGATGAGCCTGCGCCGTTGTTACACGCCATGGCGGCGCTCAGGCGGGACTTGACAAAGCCGTGGTGCAAAGTGTGGTTCTGGAACGCGAGTTGTCACAGAATGTCGTTTTTGGCGGCGATCAGGGCGGTAACAGAAACTGCAGGCAGGGTACCCCAACACGGTAATTTAACCGAATTTTACGACAGTTACCCTAACCCAGGGCAGCATCTCCCTAACTTGAACGTCAACGAATCTGCCCACTGACCAGGATTGCTTCCATCTTTCATCCAATTCAGATTCGCCATCCGGAAGTAAGGTAACTAACTCTGGCGTTTTGTACGCGTGATATACCAGTTGACAGTCAATTTTGATTCCACCAGCAAAAGCGCTATCATGAGTCCTGCCGAGCCTCCTTTGCCTGTTGCAGCCCCTGTTGCTTCCCCTCGTAGAGACCCGTGTAATAGCCTGTAATAGTTAGCTCAGTTAAGGTTGAAGGAGAAGTTCCAGCAAGCTTGCCTGCGTAATACCACGACATCAGGAGCTTCTTGAGCTCCTCGTCTTGGACTGCCCCTGCGTTAGCTTTGCCAGGTTATTTCAACCTCGAACACCAAAGACTCACCATTTCCCAAAAGCACTTGCGGCCCTAATCCGGCACCCTGCCCGGGCAGCAATGGCTCATTCGCCTGCATCAGGCCATCCGTCAGCAATGAGAAACAACCCAAGCAGGGACGGAACTGTTTCACGCCAAGCTTTGGCGATCCCCAGATTTCTCGTCCCTGCAGGTCGCAACGATCCGATCTCGTACCTTTCCCCCCTTGTCCGCCGCCCCGGAGGCTTGGGCATCCGAGATTGTCGGGCGCCATGTTTCGTCGCTCTCGTCCATCGGCACCGTCTCATCTACGTCGCCTTCGTCCTCCTCGTCGGGGATAGGTTCGTCGACCTCACCTGTTTCAGGCTTGGCATTGGGTTTGGTGGTCCTACCGTGCCATTAGAAAGGGGATCGATGACCCAGCCTCCTTCTCGTTGCTCTGTTGGGTTTTTGTCTGCGGCTTGTTTGGGAGGATGGTAGAGTTGCCTTACGCCGCTTCTTCTCCGTTGAGGATGTCGTCGACTGTGCCTCCTCTGGCGTGGATGCTGTGATATTTCTGCGCCGATGGTCAGTCATGGTTTCTTTAATGGCGGCGTGTAGCCGTTGCGGATGAGAGCACTCGCCTTGTACTCCTCCAATGCCTGGTTCCATGAGTCTACCAGCGCCGAGTCGTCCCAGACCTCGTTGTGGGTTGCCTCTGTCTCGGGGTCCATTTTGGATGTTGAGGGTTAAACTGTGTTCGTGTTGTTGCAGGGTTGAAGATTTTCGGCAGGCTTAATGAAGTTCACTGGTGATTAACGCCAACCTCAACCTCATCCCATCCCAACATCCTCCAGAAACCATCACCAGGCCCATTCCTTTGACCTAAGATGCCTTGACACCATAATGATTCAATAGCTGAAAGTTTGCAGTTTGCTTAATTCTTTGCGGGAAAAATAGGAGGCTCTCCTACCCGGATTTTCCGCTTCCTCCTCTCACATAGTGATTATCAATGACAACCGCCATACGTGTGAGAGTAGGCCAAAACAAGCAACTCCTTTCCATCCAGCTGCCCGGATTGGCAGAACACATTGAACAGAATTCGGGTTTAACTCCGACGGCGGGCCGTGGTTGTGCCGGAACATGCCCGGAATCGGCACCTCCACCCCGCTGCCCCGCTTCCCCGCTCCGGGCCACCCGCGCCTTCGCGCCCGCAAGCTCGACATCCGCCGAGGAGACAGTCAGAAAGCAGCCTCTCCACTCAACAGAGCGGAGCGCAGATCGAGACGCGGTGCTTCCCGTTCTGGCTCTCCCGAACAGTTTCTGCCAGTCACGCGGGACAAGCCCATCCATCCTTTCCAGACTCTAGAGTCCCAGACCCGCGCGAATCTGTGCTCACGGCAGCTCCCCACGCATTGAGCCTCGTGTCACTGTAACCCTCTTTCACAGTTCCAGAGTCTAGAAGAGCGTTGATCATGCAGATCCTGCTTCTGCTCTTGCAGCGCATGATGGCTAGATTTTTATTCCATTCGCTTCTTGAGGGGCCCGAGTGGGAAGACCAAGAAGCTCAACCGAAGCTCAACCGGGTCTCGAACTTTACCTGCATTTCTAGCCGCAGCTCCTACCGTACACCTGTACCGCAAGCTCCATTTGAGCCGCCCGGAAGGAAAATTATGGGGTTTGAGCGAGAAGCCAGGTGGGGGGACCATGGCATTTCAAGATCCGGCCCCTCATCCATCGCCGATTGCCAAGCCATCTCCAATCTTGAGGCCCAAGAAACCCTTCCCTGTTTAAGAAGCTCTCTGCCATCCGAAGTGTGATTTGAGGTTTCTCTCACTCAAAGTTCACTCGTTTCAATACCGAATCCCAGTTCCCTCTCGTGCACCCATCAAGCAAGGGAGCAGGCCAGTTGGCTTAAGCTCCGCATAACTTGACCCACAGCCTCAAACGACATCACTCAGGAGCAGCCATGTGAGTGTCTCAACCTCATGTGTCCGTCTCATCTCAGAATGCTGACCTGACTTTGTATAATCAGGGCTTCCCAGGTTCGTTGACCACCTCACAACCATCCGCTACCCTTCAACACCACTTTACAGCTCACTCACCAACTGCACCAGGACCACTACATCGGCATCGACGTCGGCACAGGCTCAGCCCGCGCCTGCATCATCGACTTGACCGGCGAGATCAAAGCCCTCGCAACAGAGGACATCAAGCTCTGGCAGCCCAGCCACGGCTACGGCGCCTCCCACTATGCAAGCTCCTCCCCCTTTCCCACCCCCCTTCCCCTTCCCCTACTCCCCGTCCCCTAACCCCCCCGTGAAATAGGAACAATCCACAACCGACATCTGGCGCGCCATCTCGGCCTGCGTCCGCCGCACCCTCTCCACCTCCCAAACACCCCCCCACTCCATCAAAGGCATCGGCTTCGACGCAACCTGCTCCCTAGCCGTCTTCACGCACGACACCAACGAGCCTGTCCCCGTCACGGGGCCCGATTTTAAAAATGACGGAAACGACCGCAACGTGATCCTCTGGCTGGACCACCGCCCCCTGGCCGAGACAGAACTCATCAACTCCACGGGGCACAAGCTTCTACGCTACCTGGGGGGCAAGATGAACGTCGAGATGGAGATGCCGAAGGTGCTGTGGCTCAAGAACCACATGCCGGCCGAGTTGTTTCAGAGGTGCAAGTTTTATGATCTGGCCGATGCGCTGACGCATCTTGCCACGGGAGGGGAGACGAGGAGTTTTTGTAGTGCGGTTTGTAAGCAGGGGTATGTGCCGGTCGGGGTGGATGGGAGTGTCAAGGGGTGGCAGGAGGATTTTTATAGGGCGATTGGGCTGGGGGAGTTGGTGGAGGATGGGTTTAGGAGGGTGGGCGGGGTTAATGGGGTGGTGAGTTCTTCTTTTTATCCTTCGCTTTTCTCTACCTGGGTTCCAAGTTGTCTTTCTTGGAAGGGTGGAGTGGTTGGCTGACTAGGTGACAGAACGGCCAGTTTCTGAGCGCGGGCGAGCTTGTCGGGGGCTTGTGCGAGCAAGCGGCCAAGGACTTTGGCCTGCCGCCCGGTATCCCCATCGGCAGTGGTGTTATCGATGCATACGCCGGGTGGATTGGCACAGTTGGGGCCAAGGTGAAGCTCGATCCGGACTGCTTGGACGACTCGGTGGCGCCAAACGACGTCTCGCAGGCTTTCACCAGGCTTGCGGCCGTTGCTGGGACGTCGACCTGCCACCTGGCCATGTCGAGGGACCCCGTCTTCGTGCCCGGGGTATGGGGCCCGTACCGGGACGTCCTGATCCCAGGCTTCTGGATGGCCGAGGGCGGGCAGTCAGCAACCGGCGAGCTGATGAAGCACATGCTCGAGACACACGCCGCATACGCCGACACCCTGAAAAAGGCCGAAGCCGCAGGCAAGAGCATCTACGCCTACCTCAACGACCACCTCCGGCACCTGCGCGAGACCAGCAAGGCGCCGTCCATCTCGTACCTCGGCCGGCACATGTTCTTCTACGGCGACCTGTGGGGCAACCGGTCGCCCATCGCCGACCCCAACATGCGCGGGGCCATCGTCGGCATGAGCAGCGACAAGAGCAAGGACAGCATGGCGCTGCTGTACTACGCCACCATGGAGTTCATTGCGCTGCAGACGCGGCAGATTGTCGAGACTATGAACGGCGCGGGCCACGGCATCCGCAGCATATTCATGTCGGGCAGCCAGTGCCAGAACGAGATCCTCATGGACTTGATTGCCACGGCGTGCGGCATGCCGGTGCTAATTCCGCGGTATGTCAACGCTGCCGTGGTGCATGGTGCCGCGATGCTCGGGGCCAAGGCGGCGAGCGCCGACAAGGACGGTAAGACCGAGCCGCTGTGGGATATCATGGACCGCATGAGCAAGCCGGGCAAGGTGGTGTGGTCGAGCGGTAATCCGGCCGAGAAGAAGCTGCTCGATGCCAAGTACGAGGTCTTTTTGGACCAGTGCCGGACGCAGCAGGAGTATCGGAGGAAGATTGACGAGGCGATCAAGGGGTCGTCGTTGGATGCCGTGTCGGGTCATTGAGGCCGGATGTGAGAGAATAGAGTATTGGAAGTTATTGAATGATTAGATGGGTGGGTAATGGGCCTGGTAATGAAGCCATTAGAATTTTTGGATATATTGTGCTCATGCTCGCCTTCGACATGCTGCTTTGCCCCTGAGGTTGGTGTTGACAAAGTCACAAAATGGGACGATTGGCTGCTCGTTCGTTGAGATGGCCCAAGCTTCTTGTCCTTGCTGACCGCCCCACTTGTTTCCCTGCAGGCGCGCGCTCAAGCATTTTCAGGTGCAGCTTCAACAAAAGCAGAAAACAAGATCCAAACAGTCCAACTACTTGTCGCAAACTTCCCTCCCGCAAACGCGTCACTCTGCACGCGTTGCCTGCTCGGTGTCGGATTGGAAATCAATATAATTGACACCAGAACCAGCGGCAACCATGTTCATGGGAAAGGGGACGCCCGCGACGGCGTTGTCGACAGGAAGCTTGGGCACGTCCAGCTTGTTTGGGAACTCCACGGCAACCACTACGCCCGGGACAACAGCGGGCGCCGGCAACAGCATCTTCGGCTCGACCACCACCGGTTCTTCTCTCTTTGGCAAGCCAGCGGGCGGCACCACCACAACCCCGACTTCGACCCAACCGTCGACCGGCTTTGGCTCGTCCCTGTTTGGCACATCGACAACAACCCCGAAAACCTCCCTCTTCGGCGGCGCTCCGGCGACATCAACTAGCCAGCCTGCCGCCGGCAACAGCCTCTTTGGCAGCACCCTGGGCTTGGGCACCTCCACCGCGACAACAACCCAACCAGCTGCCGGAGCCAGCCTCTTCTCCAATGCTCCCATCGGCGGGGGCCTCAACCTCGGCCTCGGCAACGCCGCCACCACGACCCCCGCTGCCTCGACGAACCAACAGCCGCAACAAGCCCCGGCGTCCGCTACAGGCGCCCTCTTCGACAGCCTCCTCGCCAAGAACAAGAAACAAGCCGAGGGCGAGACGGCGCTCGGCGAGCTGCCGTCCCTGCAGCTGGGCCTCGGCGACCTGCGCCAGCGCCTCAAGAAGCTTGGCCCGTCGCAGGACAAGCCCCTCGAGCATGGCAAGGCACACTACTTCCTCGCCGCCTCGGGCGTCGACCCCGGCGCCGCGGTGCGAGACCTGGGCGCGTTCGGGCTCCAGGCAAGGGAGCGAGGGGCTGCTGCCCAGGGTGCTGGTTTCGGCGGCGGCCTTGGCGAGGTGGATGTTGAGACGTACCTTTCGAACCTGCAGACCAAGACGACGCTGAGCATGATCGCCGACGGGCTGGAGCGGTCGGTGCGGGATTTCGACTCGTTCCTCGAGGAGAACGTCACCATGGAGTGGGAGGCGCAGCGCAAGAGGATCTATCAGCACTTTGGGATTAAGCCAAGAGAGGAGACGGCGGGTGCGACCGCGCCGGCTGCCGCCCGCGCGTCGACCCCGTCCAGGGAGGGCACGGGCACGTTTGGCCGGTCCAGGCGCAAGGCCAGCCAGCCTCCGCCTGGAGAGCGGCCGTCGCAGCGGGCTAGCTTGCTGGGCAGGTCGGCTATGCAGCGCTCTGTTATTGGGACGCCGAGCAGAATTGGATCGCATGCGCCTGAGTTTACAGATGTGGAGGCCCGCAAAGATGCCGGTGGGTTGGCCGGCGCTGGGTCGATGGACGACCGGTTCTTGCGCGAGAAGCAGGGCAAGTTGGCCGAGAAGATCCGCGACTTCAACGATGCCCGCCAGCGTGGGCTGCCGATCTATCTCTGCCGCGATCTGGCCGACTTGGAGTCAAAGTCGGGCGACCGCCACGGGCCGCATATTGTCGAGGCGTACCGCGCGATGATGGAGATTGTCGGCGAGTTCCCGGAGGCGGAGGAGACGCCCCGGGAGCGGCAGTTCGCCAAGATGTACCTGGATCCCAACCCCATGTCTCAGAACTCGGTGGCCATGCGGAAGCAGATCCTCAATGGGGCCAACGCGTTCTTGGAAAAGCAGTTCTGGAATGAGGTCAACTCGCTCATCGCCAAGTACCCGCAAGATGCCAACTTGGGCGGTCTGCCCGACGTGGTCAGCAAGATCAAGGCGTATATCCGGCTCCGCATCGCCCGGAAGACGTTGGTCCCCGACAACGTCGACCTCCAGCAGGCGAATGGCGAGTACATCTGGGCCATTGTCTTCTACCTCTTGCGCGCAGGCTTCGTCACGGAAGCGGCGCAGTACGTCAACGACAACCAGAACCACTTCCGCAGCATCGACCGGACCTTCTCGGGCTACATCAACAGCTACGCGTCGAGCGAGGAGCGCCGCCTCAAGCGGCAGATGCAGGACCGGTGCACGAGCGAGTACAACCAGCGGATCCGCAACGCCCCCGAGGGCTCCATCGACCCCTTCCGTATGGCGTGCTACAAGATCATCGGCCGGTGCGACCTCAGCAACCGCAGCCTGGAAGGGCTGCAGACTGATGTCAACGACTGGATCTGGCTGCAGTTCAACCTGGCCCGGGAGACGGACCGGTCTCTGGAGCTGGCGGGCGAGTCGTACGGTCTCCTGGAGCTCCAGACCAGCATCCGCGAGATCGGCCTCAAGCACTTCCCCAAGACGCCGGCCGAGGATACTAATGGTAGCTTCGGCATGTTCTTCTACCTGCAGATCCTGTCGGGCATGTTCGAGCAGGCTATCGCGTACCTGTACCCCTTCTCGTACGTCGACGCCGTCCACTTCGCCATCGCGCTCACCTACTACGGCCTCCTGCGCCCGGCCGACGCCCAGTCGACCGCCAACGAGCTCCTCTCGCACAACACGCGCAGCCAGCCGCAAATCAACTTTGGCCGCATGCTCGGCTACTACACGCGCGACTTCCGCGCGGCCAACGCCGCCGCCGCCGTGGACTACCTCGTGCTCATCTGCCTCAACGCCGACGACGCCGGCGGCCCGCAGCAGGCGGCGCTCTGCCACGAGGCGCTGCGCGAGCTGGTGCTCGAGTCGCGCGAGTTCAGCCGGCTGATTGGCGACATCCGGCCCGACGGGCGGCGCATCAAGGGCGTCATTGAGGAGCGTGGCTCGCTGATCGCGCTCGGCCACGAGGACGACTTCATCCGTGCCATCACGCTGCAGGCGGCCGGTTTCGCTGACGACAATGGGCGCACGACTGATGCCGTGCTGCTGTATCACCTGGCTGAGGACTATGATACCGTCGTGTCGATTGTCAGCCGCGCGCTGAGTGAGGCTATCTCGCTTGAGATTGGCGAGGATCCCATGCGCTTGGTGCCGGTGAAGCCGCGCGTTGAGGGTGGTGGTGGTGGTGGTGGCGAGCCTGATGCGCAGCCTGGCAGCAGTTTGAGTTTGGCGGCTATTGATGATCCGGTTGAGCTGGCGAGGACCATGATGAGCATGTACGAGCGGGACCACATGTTTTGGCAGAAGATCCGCGAGCCGAACCGCGTGGCGTGCAACGTGCTGCTGCAGATGAGCGACATCAAGAGCTTGGTGGAGCAGGGCAAGTGGCCGCAGTGTTTGGATGTGAGTCCCTCAATTCTCCCTTGAAGTGCCGTTGCCTTTACTAATGACGATGCAGAAAATCCGCGCCCTCGACATCCTCCCGCTCACGGCGCGCGGCGACCCGAGCGTGATCCGCAGCTACGCGGCGCGCTTCGCGTCGCTGTCGCAGCCGGTAGCCATCAACGTGCCCAACCTGCTCATGTGGACCGTCGTCTGCTGCACCAAGCAGCGCGAGCGCCTGCTGACGGGCCAGTTCAGCGGCAACCAGTCGACGGCGCGCCAGATGGTCGACGAGCTCAAGCAGATGAGTGTCGATCTGACGGCGTATACCAGCCAGCTGCGGTATCGGTTGCCGCCGCACTTGCATGAGGCGTTGGCGAGGGCTTCGGCTGATTAGGGAGTGGGGAGTAAGAGGTAAGGAGGAGGTGGGATTGGGTCGGGCGAGGAGAATTATGTATGCATCTACCCCTGTTGTTTAGATTAACGTTGTCGCATAGCGTTGCGAGACAAGCCCGCATGCGACTTGCGCGACTTCTACCTGTTGTTTACTGTACTTTCAAGGTTATCTGTGCCGTCTTCACACCATTCCCAGTCACCTTCAGCATCACCTTTCCCCTGGCTCCCGACTTCCCCCTTACGATGGCCAACGCCAGCCCGTTGAACGCCTTCCGTTCCGTCGACACAAACGACGTCATGTCAGCAGGATCTCCATTATCCGTCGCCGCAATCTCAGCAGGCCCCTCCACCGAGAAAGCAAGCTTCATATCGGCCGTGGGAACCACCCTCCCCTCTTTGTCAACAACTTCAACCATCACAAACGCCAGATCCTGCCCGTCACCACTAATAACCTCCCGATCCGCCGTTAGCCTCAACCCAACCGCCTCCCCCGCCGTCTGGACCCTCGCATTCGCCCACGCCTTCCCCCCCTTCCACGTCACCACATGCACCTCCCCAGGCGCATACACGACCTCATCCCACCTAAACCGGTACGACGTCCCCGAGCCATTCTTCACCACCCTCCCCTGTGAGACACCATTCACAAACAACTCCGCCTCGTCAGCATTCGAAAAAACATGTACCGGCGTGACTTTCCCCACCTGTCCCTCTCCCCAAGTCCAATGCGGCAGGATATGTGCAGCTTTAAGGTCTGGCCGCCACCGCGCTTGGTACAAAAAGAAGCGGTCCTTTTTGAACCCCGCTAGGTCAATAATCCCAAAATACGAGCTGCGCGCGGAATAGTAAGGCGTCGGCTCGCCGAGGTAGTCCCATCCGGACCAGACAAACTCGCCTGCTACGTAGGGATAGTGGGCGTCTTGCGTGGAAAAGACTTTGTCCGGGGATGAGCCGAAGGGTGCGGTGTAGAGCTCGTAGGCGCTGACGTGCAGGGTGTTGGGGTCGCCTCCTCCGCTGGGGGTGTCGCTTACGGGAGCGGAGGTTTGGTTGGTTAGAGGGAGGATGTTGTACGTGCCACGGGAGCTGAGGGACGCGGCTGTTTCGCTGCTGAGGATGAGTTTTTGGGGGAAGGCGGCGTGGAAGGAGGGGTATTGTGGTGCCGTCTTGATGCCGTCTAGTCCGGCGTAGGCGGGCGCGTCGCGGATGCCTTCGCCTTGGTAGTTGAGGCTGATGAGGTCGAATTCGGATGGGAAGGGCATATCCGGTTTGGCGTAGTTCATGGACGCCGTGACGGGGCGGGTGTGGTCTTCGGAGTGGGCGATGGCGACCAGGCGGCGGGCGACGAGGGCGCCGTCGGAGGCGGTGTATTGCTCGCCTACTTCGTTGCCGACGCTCCAGGCGATGATGGAGGGGTGGTTGCGGTCGCGGCGGAGAAAGGAGCGCAGGTCGGGCTCGGACCAGTCGGTAAAAAGGAGGGAGAAGTCGTTGGGGTTCTTGGGGCGCTGCCAGGCGTCGAAGATCTCGTTAAGGACGAAGAAGCCCATCCGGTCGGTTAGCGTAAGAAGTTCGGGGGCGGGAGGGTTGTGGGACATGCGGATGGCGTTGCAGCCGAGATCGCGGAGGAGTTGGAGTTGGCGTTCGGCTGCGCGGAGGTTGAAGGCGGCGCCGAGGGCGCCTAGGTCGTGGTGTTGGTTGACGCCCTGGATTCGGATTCTTTCGCCGTTGACTAGCAGCCCGTTGTTGCTGTCGAAGATCACGGAGCGGATACCGAACTCGGTCTCGTACGAGTCGACCAGCTTGTTGTCGACATAAAGACGGGATACCGCCACGTACAGGTTCGGTATCTGCGAGGTCCAAGGACCCCAGAGCCGCGGGTTCTTGATGGTCACCGACCCATTAACAGTCTTCTCCTCTCCTCCCTCCAGCGCCACTCTCTGCTTCGGAAACTGGGCCACCTTTTTCCCCTTCTCCCCAGTCTTGGTATCAACCTCATACACATCCGTCACCACCTCAACAGTCCTCTTACCAGCCTGATTCTCAACATCCACAACCAAATCCACCACGGCACTGTCCTTCCCAACCTCCCGCGTCGTCACAAAGGTCCCCCACTGCGACACACTCGCCTCCCCGGCCACCTTCGTCAGCCACACATTCCGATACACCCCTCCACCAGGATACCACCGCGACGACTGCACCGGGTTATCCACCCTGATAGCAATGACATTCTCCTCTTTCCCGTCCCTTTTGAGATACCCCGTCAGCTCAACCCGAAACGAGTTATACCCGTACGGCCACCCCCCAGCTAACTTCCCATTCACCCACACCATGGCATACGACATGGCGCCGTCAATCTCCAAATAATACCTTGCCGTCTTGTCCTTGCCATCATCATCATCATCGATACACAAACTCCGCCGATACCACCCCACCCCCTGAACAGGCAACCTCCCCATCCCACCCGTCACAGGCACGTCCTCCCCGACATAGAACGGCCCTGCAATAGCCCAGTCGTGCGGCAGGGTGAGCTCTGTCCAGGAGGAGTCGTCAAACGACGGTAAGGCGTAGGATGGCGCGGCGGGAGGGGTTGTGTTGGACGGGGGTTGATGGTGGGCTGCTGGGTCCGGGATGAAGGCGTTGGCGGAGGGGAGGATCCATGGTTTGAGGACTTGGAGTGGGCCGGTTAGGTTGGCGTGGTCCGGGCGGAGGTCGTAGACGATGTTGTCTGGGTTGGACTCGAAGCGGTGGAAGCGCCAGGCGGTGTTTAGGGAGGTGCGGGAGCGGACTGAGGAGGAGGAGCAGTCATCTCGGCGGATGGGGGGCTGGAGGGCGAGGGATGAGGTGGTGAGGAGGAGGGTTAGGAGGGCGAGGGTGAGGGCCATGTTGGCGGTGACACTGGGGGTTCAGTGTCATGTCCCTTTGGCGGATCCATCTTGATGTTGTCGTTATATGCATGTTTTATATCAGTTCGTCCACGGCGAATGCCAGGGGGTAGTTGGGTGTAAGTCACCATCAGGATCGCCATGACGACGTTGAGGGGAGAATGCAACCTCCCTTACTGTAGCGTCTGGCAAGGCGGCAGTGGTTGTGTGGTTCCAGTTTCCGGGTATACGGGAGCAAAGGTTGTATTCGGATCTATGCTGCAGCGCGGGGAAGAGAGGGATCATGTTGCAGTCCCCGTCCACTTACAGAGGATTCCTCCTCGCCGCTCACTTCCCTTCTCGGCTGTGCTGCCCTTCGCGAACTCGGTGTGAACTTCCTCCGAGCACGAGAGGAACACCATGCTACCTGGAAAATCATGTTACTGGCGCAGTTAAGAATTTCCACAGCCTGATATCCTGATAAATCTGTGCGGCATAAGATCTCTTGGCTGCGTCCAAAGATCGGTACTTGCTCGTGACTCGGTGACAGTTGGAGGCCCGGCTCTGGTGACTGTTCAGTTCATACTTTTGCCATGTACATACCTCCGTCCCTGGTAGTCCCGCGCTCCCACACGCAGTCCGTTTCATGTAAGAAAAGCCCTAGGCCCAAGAGGGCGCTCAAGATGGACTAACGAAACACAGCACAACATTCACAATGGGTCAAAGAGAGCAGAAAAAAACGCAGAATCCATTCCTCCCGTATCAATAGGTACGGCATCGAACCCTGAAGACCTAAAGATGAAAAGCAATCCTCTCTCCCTTTTACCCCCAACGCCAGAAACCATCGCCCGCCATGCACCAGCTTGATCATGGCATCCAACCCCTCTCACTGCTAGCCTCCCACCAATCCGTCTAATGTACACCCCTTTCCCCATCCCCAACCTCTGCATAACGACCCCTTAGCCTGCCCATTCCTTCCCAAAACCCCTTTCACCACCAGCCTACTGATTCGAAGCCGCGCCAAACGTAAAGTTAGGCGGGTACGTGATCCCGTTAGGACCCATGGTGATACCAGCAGGCAGGTCCATGACGATCGGCTCGTCGTTGTTAGCGCCGCCCCGGTCATCCCTCCTCTGATCCCGACCACCACCGCCATGGTGATGCTTATCCCCCTTATGCCGCCACCTTCCTCCTCCTCCTCCCCCTTGTCCACCCTGCGGACCGCCAGCACCACCACCACCATATCCACCCCCACCCCCACCACCACCAGCACCCGACTCATCCTCCCCCCGCCTCGACGACTTAGGCCCATGATTCCCACCCTTATCAGTCTGCATACGACGACTGATAGCCTTGGACGACACACCAGCACCAATCTCGATATCGGGCTCCTCGACACACAGGCCCGTGACGATGGGCCGGCCGCCCGAGCCGCCGTAGGGGGCCGTCAGCATCCACTTGCGGTCGGCCTCGGTCAGCTTGTGGATGGGGATGACGCTGATGCCGCTCTGGTAGTCGGAGCAGTCGCGGGGTCCGAAGCCGACGCCCCAGCGGGTCTGTTGTATCACGCACTGTCGTTAGCTCAAGTCTGAGAGGGAGTGGAAAGGGAAAGGAAGGCTAAGCTTACCCTGAGTTGGAAGTCTGGGCTGCGCATCTCCTCCATGGCGACCTTGGCCCGCTCGGCGTCCTTGCGGAAGTACATCTTGACAAAGGCATGGCGCTTGTCCTTGTTGACGATGCAGGTCTGGACCTGGCCGAAGCGGTTGAAGATTTCGCGGAGCTCGGCCTCGGAACAGCTGTAGAATAATGGTCAGTTCTTCGTTCATTTCTTATCGCAGGCGCCGAGTGTGAGGGCAGGGAATAAACTCACGTTACACCGCCCACAAAAAGCGTCCGGCTGTACACCTTGATGGTGCCGCTCGGCAGGCTGTTGTCGTACTCGACCCATTTCTCCTTCTGGAACGGCTCCCGTGCCGGACTGTCACCGCGGCGCCCGCGAGGAGGAGACCGCTGGCGGTAGTCAGGCATGTGTTGTCCGCGCCGGTCCCTGTCGTCCGGACGACCACGGCCTGGCGAGGGAGGACGCCCGTAGTCAAACCCACGGTCATTGGCGCGCGACCTCGGAGAGCCGTCCCAGCGAGGAGGCGAGCGTGACCTGGATCGGCCATGGGGCCGGTTCGGCTCATGATACCCAGGGCGATCACGTGTATCATCGGGCCGAGGAGCGTCCCGCGGGGCAGGACCAGGACCAACACCGCCGGGCGGAGGAGGAGCAACTGCGTAGCCGGTCTGAGTGGGCTGGGGCATTGGCGGCGGCGGAGCTGCCGCGGGGATGCCGCCGGCCTGTCCCATCATCTGGACTACGCTGGCAATCTTGTCAAAGGGAATGCCCTGGGCCGCCAATGCCGCAACGAGCTGGACCGTCGCAGCAGCAGCCGGATTACTCGCGCCGTTCGGCGGCGGCGGCGGAACAGCACCGGGAACAAGCGGGGCCGCCGCGGGCGGCGCTTGTACGGGCGGCACCGCGGGGGGAAACGCAAACGGCAGTCCTGGTACATTTACAGGCTGGGCAGGCTGAGACGTAGGCAGGAACGGCATGCTTGGTTGTCCTTGTGCGGGCACCGGGGCAGTATGGAATCCACCGGTACTGGGCGGACCACCAGATGTACTGAACACGGGTGCAGTAGCCGGGGTGGAGGCTGGAGCCGGGGCTGCCAGGCTCGGATTACTCTGCGCAGACGACGCATTCTGCCTTGCAATGCTCGCCAGCTTGTCCAGGATGAGGTTGGGAACTGCGGTATTCGCCGGGGGTGGCGCTGCCGGCTTGCTACCGACACCAAGCGAGGCTAGCAGGTTGGGCGGTGGGCTGCCAGGAGGTGTTGTCGACTCATCTGCCGACAAGGGTACGGTTAGAGCAACCTGTTGCATCCAGGCAAGCGCCGCACAAGCGTGCGGTGAGGATAATGGCTGGGTGAACCTACTTGCGGGCCGAGAAGCGTTCAACTTCTCCTTGAACGAGTTGACCATGGAAGGGGGGAATGTCTGGCCCTTCTCCCAGATGTCGACCAGCTTCTTTATCTTCTCCTACGAGCAGGCATCCTGGTGAGTCTCTATCCATCATCGACGAGGAGAAAGTACGGATACACAAAACACGAGCGAGGCGCGCCGAGGCGAGGCTTCGAGATCCATTGCCCTTGCTTGATGTAAGAGATGTAACCCTCGAGGCGCCATCGCCTTGGGCTTGCTAACATGCCCCGAAGAATACCTAGGAATCAGGCGGCGTGCAATACAATGTTCTCTGCGTACCTTTTGATCTTCTGGCGCCGTTGCAATGATGTCGTTCATCAGGATGGGTATCAGCTCTGTTACTCTATGCACGCCTGCAGCGAAGGTCCCGTCTGGGGCCGAGAGACTCGGGGTCTGTCCTTGGGCTTTGGCCTGGTCCAACCATTTCCTCGTTACAGAGTCTACGACGTAGAGTACTCCCAGTTTGTGTGTGCCGGGCGCCTTCTTGAAGTGGGTGAAGAGTTTTTGGATGAGGACGGATTCGTACTGTCAAGAGGACGGCAGATTAGTACAACAGGCGGCGAGACAGACTTTCCGGATGGATATGCCGTGGCTTACTTGGACGTTGGCGACACACAGTGCCGTGATATTCGTGATGCGAGAGCCCGAAACGCCGGGCGGCTTCAGCGCGAGCATGCCCTGCAGGCCAGCCTCCAGCTCTGCTACGACAGACGATGCCATGGTGGAGTGCAGGATGTGATGACCGATTGAGAGGCTGATGATGCCCGTTTTCCGCGATACGTCAAGTGCGAAGTTGTCAGGCAGTAGGGTCTATGCCATGCTCCAGGTCACAGAGTCTGCAGTTTCTCGAGCGGAAGTCCAGCCTTGACCAATGCAAGAATTACGAGACCTTGGTGGGCGCGAGTACGGCGACGCGGAGACCAAGCTGGAGAGGCGCCTTTGTTTCCTCTTCTTTCTGTCGACGAGCAAAGACGGCGCAAAAATAAATCTGGCGCCAAACACCGCCACTCTTTGCCGGAACCGCGACGGCACCGCAAACTCTGCCAAAGTCGACGACCTGCTGCAAGGGCGGCCTTCCAACGCCGGCAAGCTGTGCGCGCTGGAGCTACTAGGGTTTGGAGATGATGGGAACAATGTAGTAGTGATGGCGCGTCGTGAATCGATGGGGTTGGGACACGCCAGGCGTTCTTTGTGCGAAGTGCGAGATGGAGGAGAAGGCGGGGCCGCGATGCTCCCAGTGATCTTTTTATGGCGCGACCCACTTTGCACAAGAGCACGAGCTGACTCAGCTGGGCACGAGTTTGCGCCGCTGCGCCGCTGCGGTGTGCTGATTCGGGCAGCCAGCTGCCTGCCGGCCGCCGGGCATGTGCCAGCCGGCGCCCACTTTTGGACCCACGCCAAGCCAAAGGAGAGATCGCCTCAGAAAAGCAACCAGTGACACAACCTACCAGTTCATGCATGTTTGAACTTTAGTTGCGGATGTTATCCGTACATAGGTCGTTTTACCAACATCCTCAATATCCACTGTACTCATGTGCCTCGCAGAACCATTGAGGACTACGTTTCCAATCTGCCAGTTCACTCACGTCCTCCATTTCCCTCTCTTCAGTCTCCAGAGGCCGGCAATAGAAAGCGCCGTGACGTCAATGTCCACACCACACCAGCCGGCATCCGAGAAGCATGGGTCTCGTCCCTGTTGGGGAAGAGAACTTTGTGCTACAGGAGCAGCTACCCTGTGGCTGGATGTCGCTGCGAGTTACTGCACACTTGTAGAAGGCCGGCTCTCAGTTTGGTCAATTGAGGTTTGCGCCTTGGAAGTTGGAACAGAGGTTCGATAGCAACGCCAGTTGCGCCGTCGTGGGAGACAAGTCGGATAAGTTCGGGAATTCTGAAGCCACAAGCAAGGACGGGAAAGCGGTCGGCAGGGTCTCTCTTGCAGTGATGTTTTTGGGGGAGAGCGTTGGTCCGAAGCCCCGGTTGGCCGGCTGCTGCAGGGCAGGTGCCGCCCCCTTGTGTCCGGGGCGCCGCCAATTCCCCAGCTGCGGTTTTTTTTTGAGCTTGGCTGCTTGATCGCCCAAACTTTTTTCTCCCCTTCCCGCCGTCCTTTCTCCCTCCGTGCAAACCTCCAAACCCACACATCAGATACCAACCATGGCTCCCGCTATGCGTCTAGCGACCTCCACCCTGAGGGCCTCGCTGAGGGCTCCCTCGCTCGTCTACAGGAACACGGCCTTCACGGCCGCCAGGTGCTATTCCTCCAAGAGCCAGGTACAACAGCTCCCGTGCCCCCGTCTGCAGCCTGACATCATCCATTGACCGTGCAACTTCGCTGCAGACTCTGAAGGAGCGCTTCGCCGAGCTTCTGCCCGAGAAGATTGAGCAGATCAAGGCGCTCAGGAAGTATGTTCAAGCTCGACAGCTGGACCTAGCTTACGCGACTCGGATTGTGCTGACGCGCTGTCGCTAAACCAGGGAGCACGGTTCCAAGGTCGTCGACAAGGTCACCCTCGACCAAGTATATGGCGGTGCCCGCGGCATCAAGTGCCTGGTGTGGGAGGGCTCTGTCCTCGACGCCGAGGAGGGCATCCGCTTCCGTGGCAAGACCATCCCCGAGTGCCAGGAGCTCCTGCCCAAGGCTCCCGGCGGCAAGGAGCCTCTGCCTGAAGGTCTCTTCTGGCTTCTCCTGACCGGCGAGGTCCCCACCGAGCAGCAGGTCCGCGACCTCTCTGCCGACTGGGCTGCCCGCTCCGAGATCCCCAAGTTCGTTGAGGAGCTCATTGACCGCTGCCCTACCGACCTCCACCCCATGGCCCAGTTCTCGATGGCCGTCACCGCCCTCGAGCAGACCTCGTCGTTCGCCCGTGCCTACGCCAAGGGTGTCCACAAGCGCGACTACTGGGGCTACACCTTTGAGGACTCGATGGACCTCATTGCCAAGCTCCCCACCATTGCCGCCCGCATCTACCAGAACGTCTTCAAGGGCGGCAAGGTCGTCCCCGCCGAGAAGGACAAGGACTATGCCTACAACTTCGCCAACCAGCTCGGCTTCGGCAACAACGCCGACTTTGTTGAGCTCATGCGTCTCTACCTGACCATCCACACCGACCACGAGGGCGGCAACGTCAGCGCCCACACCACCCACCTGGTCGGCAGCGCCCTCAGCTCGCCCTTCCTGTCCCTGGCCGCTGGTCTGAACGGTCTCGCCGGCCCCCTGCACGGCCTGGCTAACCAGGAGGTGCTCAACTGGCTCACCGAGATGAAGAAGGTTATTGGCGACGACCTCAGCGACGAGGCCATCACCAAGTACCTCTGGGACACCCTCAACGCCGGCCGTGTCGTCCCTGGCTACGGCCACGCCGTTCTCCGCAAGACCGACCCCCGCTACTCTGCTCAGCGCAAGTTCGCGCAGGGTAAGTCCACGACGACTAGTGTGTATTCTATTAGCCCGGCCGGTTACTGATCCCCTCTGCAGAGAAGATGCCCGAGGACCCCATGTTCAAGCTCGTCAGCCAGGTCTACAAGATCGCCCCCAAGGTTCTCACCGAGCACGGCAAGACCAAGAACCCCTACCCCAACGTCGATGCCCACTCTGGTGTTCTCCTCCAGTACTATGGCCTGACTGAGGCCAACTACTACACTGTCCTCTTCGGTGTCTCGCGTGCCATTGGTGTGCTGCCCCAGCTCATCATTGACCGCGCGGTCGGCGCCCCGATTGAGCGGTAAGCACCCCCAACTAGGTACTTGACAATGAGTTTCGCTGACAATGCATGTGCAGCCCCAAGAGCTTCTCGACCGAGAAGTGGATCGAGATCTGCAAGAAGCTGTAAGAGGCTGTAATATACGCGCATGGCGCACATCGGGTTTAGGTTGCAGGGCACGGCGCGCAGGGTTCGTTTTACGGTTATGTCATGTATAGAATGGATGGGATGTCTAGCGGTTTCTGCAGCCCGGGCACGGAGGTAGACTGGGCGGATGGCTATCCATTGTAATTGTACGATACGGATTCCGTACTCCGGGCCCTCGGGGAATGAAAAGTTTATGGCACATCTCTGGGGTGACGATGACGTGCAGTTGGTGTTTCGAGATGCAGGGTCAGCAACGCAAGGCTGAGTGGAGATGCCCAGAGGCTGGGCTGCGACTTCGGACACTGCGCGAGGCTTACCGCGCAGGAAGAGGAAGAGGATTGAGGCTCAGCAACCGGATTGGGTCCAAGCTGAAGTGAGCCCTCGATAACAACCGTAACTCCAACATCAATTGACAAATCAAATTGGTGTATCCGTATATCCACGAGAATGTGGTGCAACGCGGACTTGAGAAGATGTCTGCATGCATCTCAGCGCATCGGAACTCCAAAAAGTGTGCAGCTTAGGTACCCCAAAACCCGGTCCGATGAGAGGATCGCCCAAATCCCAATCGGGATTGCGTTGAGCTGCCGAGGAAGGCGTTGAGAGGTGCAGGGGTGCGAGCAGCCAATTGACGCGTCTGTTGAGGTTGACTCCTGCCCCCTTGCACAAGGCCTCGAAGCGGAAAGTACCCGGGCCTGTCACCACGGGTCGTGCCTCCCCAAAAGCCATCAGCAATTTTTGGAGGCGTTGCCAGACCCTTGAAAAGAGGCTCCTACGCGATTCCCCCGAAAGTGCCCGATCCTTTCTGCAAAACATCGCCAACTTTCTTGTTGTCGGAATCACCATCAATTGCCCGCGATCCGTATCGGAGAGCATCTCGACTGTAAGTGTGGACCCATCTTTTGTCGCATTCAGGTGTCAGCATTGCCGCGGGTAGAAGCTCGTTCCCGGCGGCTCCTCTTTGGTCGGTCCAAGGAGTTCAAACCCACAAGTGACGAGGTCCCGTCGGTAACACGTGCAAGTTAGGGCCCCTTCTCGAGCCGATTCATCAACCACAAGGAACAGCTCCTTTCTCGCTTTGTGCGACTCGACCACAGCTGCAACCCGTCTCGCCAGCTTCCCGCTAGTCTTCGACACGAGCGTCTCTTTCCGTCGCCGTCGAGCCATCTGACCGTCGCATCTCGGCCGAGACTCGCCCAGCACCCAGACTCCCCCGCAACCCCGCGTTCTCTCCCCGTTCGCCTGCGAAGAAGCACCCTCTTCCCTTGGTCAGGGCCCCTTTGTTGCAACATCCGCCCAAGTCATGTCCGCCGCTGTCGCCCCCGCCTCGGCTTCCCAGCCGCCCAAGCTGGAGAAGAAGCCCATCAAGTTCTCCAACCTGCTGCTGGGCGCGGGGCTCAACCTCTTTGAGGTCACCACCCTCGGCCAGCCCCTGGAGGTCATCAAGACCACCATGGCCGCTCACCGCGGGGATGGCTTCGCGACAGCTCTGGGCCGCATCTGGAACCGCGGTGGTGTTCTCGGCTGTAGGTTACATCGGTTCCTTTTCACATGCTTCGGAACTATCACCCTGAACGTTTGCTGACTCCTTTCCCCTGACCGACAGTCTACCAGGGCCTGATCCCTTGGGCCTGGATCGAAGCGTCGACCAAGGGCGCCGTGCTGCTCTTTGTCGCCTCCGAGGCCGAGTACTATGCCCGCGCTGCGGGCGCCAGCGAGTTTGGCGGCGGCATCATCGGCGGCGTGACGGGCGGTGTTGCTCAGGCGTACGCGACCATGGGCTTCTGCACCTGCATGAAGACGGTCGAGATCACCAAGCACAAGGTGGCGGCCTCGGGCGCGAAGCCGCCCGGCACCTGGGCTACCTTCATGGACATCTACCGCCGCGAGGGCATCCGCGGCATCAACAAGGGCGTCAACGCCGTCGCCATCCGCCAGATGACCAACTGGGGCTCACGCTTCGGCCTGAGCCGGCTCGCCGAGCAGGGCATCCGCAAGGTCACCAACAAGGAGCACGGCGAGAAGCTCAGCGCGGTCGAGAAGATCATTGCCTCGGCCCTCGGCGGCGGTCTCTCGGCCTGGAACCAGCCGATCGAGGTCATCCGCGTCGAGATGCAGAGCAAGAAGGACGACCCCAACCGTCCCAAGAAGATGACGGTCGGCAACACGTTCAAGTACATCTACGAGACCAACGGCCTCAAGGGCCTGTACCGCGGCGTCACGCCCCGCATCGGCCTGGGCGTCTGGCAGACGGTGTGCATGGTGGCCATGGGCGATATGTGCGTCCCCCTTTTTACTGTTCCGTTCAAAATGAATTGCTGCTGACTCTTCCACAGGGCGAAGACTTATGTTGAGAAGCTCACGGGCGACAAGGTCACGGCAAAGCATTAAGCGGCGGCGTTTCTGGCGTGAAAAAAGGGTCTGGGAAGGATATGAGGTCGGCTCTCTCGGATCGGGTTCTATCTCTCTGCAGCGTTTATTCTCTCGGGTAGACTTTAACTCTACAGCGGGCGGGTTGCAAGGCTCAACGCGATGGTCTTATAATACATACAGCTAGTGTGAGGGCGCGTTTAGTTTTGGCATTGGAAGTTATAGACTGGGTTTCTTTCCCCGGCATCTGGCTGTCTCACTGTTACCTTATTGTTTTGATTTGGTTATGAGTGTACGGACCCCTTTTCGAGGAACAACACTGTGGCCTCGAGATACGGCTTGGTCTTGCGGTTTCACGGTCTCATACACAGTGTGTCTGTGGTCTGAAAGGTAGGCACCGGCGGGAGCAAGACTTGTCATCCGTGTCTGGCCAGGCATGAGCTTGCTCATGGGTTGTCCTCCAGGTGGCCACTTATCGCTGGTATTGTCAAGGGGGCAAGTCCCTTGCCTGGCGATTCATGGATGAGGTTAGTTGTCGCAATCTTTCTCTTCCTCTTCACTCTCCCTCTTCACCCCTTTTGAAGACACGCCGTTGACATCTCACTGTGTCTCACAGGCGAACTGCTGAAGATGCGTCGGTCATCATTCGTGAGTGAGAGGACACCACTTCAAAGCGATGATGCTGATAACCTGGAACAACTAGAGTTGTCAACATCAATGTCGCTGCCGTTCTGTCTGCCTGGGCCCGTCGAGGGGGGCGGTGTCCTCCCGCGCTATTTGATGCTACGAATACTGACTCACTGCGGTGGTGTTTCGACACAACAACCGTCCACGTTCGACTTTGGTAGCTTAAAGATTCATCTGGCCACCATTAGTACATACAACTCCAACTTGCTGGAGTAGGAAGGAATCTTTGTCGTGGGAGGAGTCATGCTCTCGTCAAGGGGGTGGGTGGATGTCACGCTTTGGCTGCTACGGGTTGGATGCTGGGACAAAGGGACAGTATGCAAAGCTGCAGTGGCCAAGGAGTTGTCGTAGCCGGGGGACTCGATTTGGTCATGCATTCCGTCAGTGGGAGGTGGTGCTACTGTGGGACGAAGCAGTTTCATGGCGTCTGTTGGGTGCGGGGTTGTGGGTTCGAAGTTGGAGAAGAATGAGCGTATGAGTGTGGACTCGGAGGCAACAACTGGTTCCTCGAGTTACTGGGAGGCGTTGATGGTTTGGGGATGGTGTTTGGGACAAAACATGGCTTGGCTGGGTTCCGGTGGAAAAGGCTTAGGGAAGAGGGGTGTGTTCACCACTGGACTTGGCTGTCAGGGTGTCAAGATACCTAAGACTTTGGGCACCCAGAATATTAGTTACAGAGCAGTGTTGAGACTTCAGGGGCTCTTCTGGGGCCCTGGTTGCGATGTTCATCAAGGATGAATGTCAGTATGAACCCTCCGGAAGGTGGTAGTGGATGCCGAGGAGCGGAGTGCTTCCCCGGTGTCTATTGTTGGAACACAAGGCAGGTGAGAGTGCGGATGTCATGGCGGTACGTCTTGCTGGTTCTCGGAGGTCCCTGTGGTTGCGGTTCCTCTTGATTGTTGTTGCGTCAGTTGTGTCTCGAGGATCCGCCGCCGGTATCATGGGTTCACTTCCTGTATAAGGCTCTCCAGTTACTTCATGGGACCATGGGTGAGACTGACGAGGGGGTATGTCATTATTGACAGCTGTATCAACTTGTCCACGAAGTCCTGGCTCGACGTGCGCCATGACTTGCAGTACAAGGGCTGGTGCATGTTCCTCGCGGGAGGACTGAGTTCTGTATGGGAATCGCCTCACCTCGAGCCCAGCTCCTTGTCCGGAACCGCCTGGAGGTTAGACATGGAATGGCAGTTGTGGTTTTGTTCCGGCATGTCTCGTCCAGAGTCGTGACTCGGATGGTGAGGCCAAGGGGCTCATAACGTGTAGTTGGCAACGGGATAGTGGCAACTTCGTTGCTGTGGTAGCTCGGAGGTGAGCGGGAGCCATGTTCCCATCCCTGAACAGCAAGAATAACCGACCTTGTCCATACCACACGTTTGAAGTTGCAGTTCGAGTGTATACTTTACCCGCCAACTCACACGCTTCCCGGCCGAGTCCTCATTGCCGCTCTTCTCTCATTGGCCTACCCCAAACACCAAGCCTATCGGATAGGTTCAGTTCAGACTCGGCGTGCTCACGGACCTCTGCATGGCTGCATGTTTCATCGCCTACGGATGCTTCCGAGGAACTGCCTGGTGCCGATCAAGACCCTTGCCGGCCCGGGAGTTGAGCATGAAACACTCGGGGTAAGGCTGCATGTTTCATGGTGCAAAAACAAACGACGAACCTCACTTTTTTCGGTTTACGCCGAAGAGGCAGTCATAGTTGCGACGCAGTTCGTCGAGTCAGGAGCGGGAAGAAGGGTATCTGGAGTTCTGAACCTTGAGAGCTGCTGACGCGGAAAGGGGCAGAGGGTGAGACGAACTTGGGTTCATCGTCGCAGGAACGGAGAGTCAACGGCGGCGGAACGGACTTGTTTTCTGTCTCGTCACAATGGCGATGCTAGGATGGCATCATCCCAATGGTAATTCACTCTTCTCCTCCGTCTTCTCGTAGTGTAAACTTGACTCCCAGCCTCGATTCGAACAATGTCAACGCCAACTTGATGCCACAGACACATTGCTCTGGCCCAGGTGCAAAGAGAGCCGTAACACTGATACAGTGAGAGTACAGCATCGTTCGGCCTATCACTTACATGGACTTTGTCACGGGGAGCCCGTGGTGGGCATCCTTGACCAGAACTCTGTCTGTCTCCTTCTAGGGAGTGATTTTCTTTTCTCCAGCAAGGAAAGGCTGGCTTGCCGCCCAGCTCGGCGATTTTCGTCTGATGTTCTCTCACCGACTTCGCGACAAAAGCCAGTCTCCCCAGGCCCCATCCAAGTCGCGCGGGTTCCTGCATAGAACGCATGGAACGCTCATGGAACAATATGGGAATGTTGGCATCCACAACAGTCCAGATGAAGACAACATAGGAACCACCAAGAGATCACGAAGTAGAACTCCTGATCAAGGGCAGAATGAGAACGACAGGACAGCCCTGCTTTCAGCTGTTCAGCCCAAACCTGGCTTCAGATGGATATACCACTCCATCCGGATATTTCCAACCCATCAGGCCACTCCCCTGGAAGGCATGAAGCAACTTTTCCGGAAGGCAAAATATTCCTGCCGTGAACCCTCGGAGATGGCACGAACGAGCATCGTGGGCGGTGCAGAGAACCAAAAAAAGGGGCAACCGTGATTTCTCGGTGGTGGTGTCCACCGCCGACAAAGCGGACCTAAGGTACCTTAGCGGAGCAGCGAGGCCGAGGACCGAAGCCGCGTCCACTCACTGCAGTGGCAGTTCCCCGTCGTTGCGCTCGTTTCGTTTCCAAAGCAGAAAAAAGGGACTCGGGGAATCCACAAAAGGAGATGATGGACCGCCAACTCCACGGCTGGAGCCGTCCCAAACACATTTCTGGGAAAAGGGACAAAAAGATGACGAGCAATGAATGACACATTGTCGCGTTCCCATTTGCTGGATTTGTTGGACCATGTCTTGCAATTGCAGAATGCAGATAACAGGACCGCGATGCTGCGCGACGTCTCCACGCTTGTGAAGCCTATCGAAATAACATTGTGCATTATTTATAGCAATGGCAGTACTGTAATTCACCATGGCAGAAGGCGGGATTCGAGATCCGGTCAGATTTCCAGCGCCGGAAACACGACGGGAAAGATCATGGTGTTTTACAGATCAACAAAGGAGAGCGGCGAAGAAGGGTACGTCCCAATCCCGAATTCCGGCGCCGAGTTTTTGTCGTTCTGCATCGCCGAGTCGCCGACCGAACCGGAGATGACGAGCGGCGGGCGGGAATGGGGGAGCCCGGCAACGCGGCAGCTCCGATGCCAGCTGAGGACAAGTTTCCCTCCTCGTTTCTCTCTCTCTCAATGCTCGGCATTATTTGGCTCGGTGGCAGAAACAAGTAATCGGGCCGCTGGTTACCGTATGTTGACGGCCCTTTTCTCCAATGCATAATGCGCGCAAAATGAAGGCGCTTTCTTGTCTCGAAGCTGGGCCGGACTGGCCCGGTCTGGAGCCCGTTGAAGATGCCAGGTCAAGGCCCGAGTAATGTAGCAATCGTCAGCCAGAAAAGAAAACGAGGATAACGCAACTTTGTGGTAGGGTAAAAGGGTAAGGTAATGGTTAATTAAATGAGAGCCGTTGTCGGTCGATAAGCGAGGCCAGGTTAACTTAAGTTATGCTGTGGGAGACAACCCTGGGCTCTCTCATCAATGTCAATCCTGGAGTTCTGGGAAAGCTGCATTGTTGGAGAGTCCCAATTGCGGGGGAGGGGCATCTTTGTGCGACATGTCTCTCCGCGGTAAGAGCCTCAGTGAACCGCTGGTGTTTTGGACGTCGCTGGCCGGGGACGACAGAGCAACCCGCGAGGCGAGATGTTGGACTCGCCTAGGTAGGCGCAATGCATGCAGTTCGCTCCGCTCGTTTGACAACCTTCTGTCAAACTTCTCTCTGGGAGAAAGCACAAAGCTCATGTGCGTTGTTTGCTGTCTCCAGGAATGCCAAGTGAGACGGCCAAGCTGGAGGACATGAATGCCCAACAGGATGCAGAACACAGGCAAAGCCGGCCGCGATACGTCCAAGTCGAAATCCAGTGTTCGCCAACACAAAGCCGAGGCCGAGATCAGCCGTCCAGAAGCACACCCGGAACTTGTTTGTGGAAGATGACAGACGAGCTGGCAGAACAAAGCCGTCGTGTTCCCGTCGTGGTCTCGCGATGTGCCCGAGACCTGTCAACTCAGCGGCGGTGTGGGACGAAGCGCAATGATCGGTGGAGCCGGCCAGCTCATTAGCTCTCTCCATAGCGCCAGCGCAAGCATCACGAACGACTGGGCTCGGATGGAGAACGGGAGCGAGACGGACGGAGCGCGTACCTGCATACGACGGTAACGTACGTGGAGCAGCGATGCTGCAAGCGGGCAGGCTGAAAGATGGAACCCGATCGGCGAATCAGCGCCGGCCTCGTCACTCGACAGCTTCCTTCTTTGGGCAGGACGCAGGAGGAGCTCCTGGACGACGAGGGAAGCCGAAGGAAAAAGGCCAAACAAAAAATCAGGACTGCACCCCCAAAAGTCCTGGCCCACTTTCCATGATGAGAGAGCGTCCAAATGCTCCATCGACCGACCGACCGTCTCCGTTGGATCCCGTCCTCTTGCAGGTTTTCACCTTTGTTGTCCGTTCGCTCACCCAGCCAACCAACCACCCCGCTCGTTTCAGCTTGGTCGGTTCCATTTTGTCGAGGCTTCGCTCGCGAGGCTAACACGAGTTGGGCCGTCGGTGATGCACCCCACGCCAACACCAAACAGGCTGGCTGCAGGCGAGCGCAACCGCCACATTTGTGTTCCGCTCTCCTTTGTTTGGTTCTGCCCTTGCGATGGCCCTGAACCGATGACATTAGGGGAATGGGGAAGTGCGGGGAAAAGGCCAGCCTTGTGGTTCTGGACCAAGCCTTGGCGATGGGAATGAGGGAATTGGCGTCTCTTGGGTGCCGGGGCTGGCGTCGACATGGCGGTGACGGGATACCAATCTTGGAAGCCTCTTTTCCCTCGCTCTCTACCTTGACGTTAGCGTACACACATAAGTTGCGTTCGCCTGTGTGGATGATTGATAAACACGATCGCAATGTCCGAGGCTGCCCGCAAAGCGGGCCCGGATGGGAAATTGGTGAAATTGAAACTCCTCCTGCGGCAGAGCTGCCGAGCAAATGGCCGTCGACAAAACATCGCGAACTGGCAGCAGGCAGGGTCCAGCAGGGGATCCGCGGATCCACCACACGTGGGGAGTGATTTTGTTCTTTGTTGCATGCAGCCTCGGATCCGCGCATCATCCGGCAGTGGGTCCACTTCGTTCCCAGGCTCAATTAGCAAATTGAAGAAAGTAAACTTGGCAATGGCCCGTGCGCGCCACCAATTGCACGTCGGCCAACCACGCCGTCGCCATTGTCAACCTGGAAACCCTCGTCGACCGAAGACCCCGACCTCGACGATGACCTTCGTTGGCCCGTTCAGACGGTGTGCTGCCGTGCGCCGAACCATGACGTGGCCTCGGGTTGACGAACGCCTCTCCGCCACCGCTCGGAGCAACCCGGCGGTTGCCACCTGGGGAAGAACGACGTCGAGCCGGTGACAGGAGCGGCGAAATGTCACCCCCACGCCGCACGGGATCGGCGAGGGGCGCTCTCGGCGTCGCTCACCGTCAGCTTGGAGCTTGGTTTGGGACGGCGCTTCCGACTGTCGGCGGCTTCGCGGTTTGAGCATGACGGCGACGTGTTTTATCGATTCTGAGCCCACCATCACTGTCGGATCATGGCAGAAAAAAATTGGGAATAACATCGGGGTCTATTGGATCTGGATGGTGTTCTCGCCCCGTCCCGGGCCGTTACCATCCCATCCCGGCCCTTGAGCATTTCATGCGAGACACTCGAGGCTCCCCGGAGTCCCCGCGGACCGGATCAACGGCGATCCGCTGCGAACATGGGCTGGCTTGCATCGGCGCAGGAGAACAGCCGCCGCAACACCTCTTTTTTTTTGTGTTGCGCCATTGGTCCCAGGCGATTTCTGACGGGATTCAGTTGGCTAAAAGCCAGGAAATGGCTTCTAGAATATCTCCCCCAGACCGCCATTTTGCGGGATAATGTGCCGCCCTGGAGGGACGTGGACGGAATTGAGTCAATTGACCTCCTGCACCGTCAGTTGTGAGACGGGGGATTCACGGTTCATCCAGATCTGGTGCCTCCTGATCGTCGCAGCCATGTAGAACAAGCATTCTTCCAGATCTCGGCACCGGAGATGCACTGAGCGGGACTTGCCAACAGGTCGGGATACAGCAGGTCGCGTGCTCTCACTTGTGAACCGCTGTGATGAAGATCGAGAGGGCATGACACGGCCAAACCAGTCAGATGCTCTGATAAGAGCCTGAGCCGGCCGCGCTGTGCTTCGCATCACAATCTCATCCAAGGTGCCAAGCTGTCCTGCTGCGCGCCGATTCAAATCTATAAGTCTGGGCGCTGTCGCACCCAAGCCGGCGCCAGGAGTCTTGGTGATCTTCAATTCC
The DNA here is from genome assembly GCA_023628475.1 of Chaetomiaceae sp. PF1801. Lineage (NCBI taxonomy): Eukaryota > Fungi > Ascomycota > Sordariomycetes > Sordariales > Chaetomiaceae > Chaetomiaceae sp. PF1801. Next base: position 62,969 of record JAMAKQ010000119.1, read on the forward strand.
CCTAATCGGCATGCCACGGTGGACTCCAAAACTCGAGCAGTCATCCCCCACGAACCGTCCCGTCACTCGTCAGCCATCTCCGTATCTCACTGATGAGCCTTTGACGCTTGTTGTGAGAGAAGCCTGACGTGGCTCGTCGTAATATCCAGACGGTTTTCCTTCGGGCTTGTCGTGGCTTGGCCCTGTGCCACGACTCGGGAATGCAGCCACAGCCGACCGGCACCGATCGCCGTTTCGATCACCCGTTGCGGCACTCGGTTCTCTGATTAGTTGAAACGGATCGGACCTGAGTATCTGGGGTTCTGGAGGGGCAAAGGCTGGGCACCCGCGGGGGCAAAAGGAAGGGCAGATATGGTATGGTTCGCTATCCCATCGGGGATCCCGTCCATTAAAAACATCGAAGGGGAAGCAAGGAGGGTTGCAAAAGGCTCAAAAAAATTCTGTTCTGACGCCGGAATGGCCGGCGTGGTTCGCGGTGAAAGGGACTCCATCAGCGCGATGGTGTGCGGTGACTGGTCCAATTCGAGTCGCTGGCTTGGGGAAGGCAGGATGACGTAGTGGAAGACGACCAGGCTTCCAGGTTCTCGGCACTTCCGCTTTGGCCGATCCTGATTGCTGGCTTCGCATCACGACACCATCTCAAAATTGAACCCAAGACGAACAAGACGGACCACAGGCCAAGGAGACGGCAACACAGTTCCGGCGAGACAGGCCAATTGCGCGAATTTGGCATCATCCTCTCCATCTCTTTGACGGCGGCGGTAAGCATGGCGCTGAGCGAGGCGTGAGCTGGCATCGCAGTCAGCTCCCGTTTTCTCGGGAACGCCCGCATGCAGCAGCATTCTGGCTGTTCCCAATTGGGCGACAAACAAATGGCTCGTTGGCCCCATCCTCCCGTGGGTGAGAGTTGAACCTCCCTGGCTCCACACTTTCAAAAGATCAGTCAGGACTCGCCAGGACCCTGACGCTGGCCGCAACAGCCGTGCCGCCGCGAAAAGGACGAGGGCGAGAGCGAGGCACACGCCGGGCGGCTTGCCGAGACCGCAGCTTCATCAGCCCGTGCCCCGTCTCCCGCCTTTGGTACTGTCGTACTGGCTGGTCTTGCTGGTACCGTGCGTTACCAACCTGCGATGGGTTTGTTTTTCAAACAGGAGCCGTTGTTTCTGGGCAAGGATAACTGTTCCAACCGCCAGTAGGAGAGCGGCATTGGATGCTGCAGAGAAACGACCTCTAGCTGGGCGCGGTCACTGCGATGCAACTGTGATGCATGGGTTCTCCCCCGTCTGGGGGTTTCCAATGACGAAACGGCCAAAACGCCCAAAGCTTGTCCGTTCTCCTGTCCGTGCGGTTTCACGCCTCGCCAAGCAGCGATCGAAACAACGACGCTGGCAGCAGGAAACCACGTTTTGCCGGCCGGACGACGAAACATGGTGGCTGGCTGCTCTTCCATGCCTGGGAGATGCCAATTGAATCAACCGAGGCCTAATTCGCGCGAATTATTGCAAAGTAAACCACTCCGCCAAGCACGCGCGCATTCAGTCATCAGGAAGCTCAAACTCACACCGCATCCAGGCGCCGATTCGAGAGCGCCTCTCCCGTAATAATGTACCCAAGGTCGGTAACCAGCCTGGGCGAGATGCGCGGGTTGACGGCGCAAGCTGGACAAGAACCGGAGAGTCAGCCAGAAAATCCCGCAGGCTGGGTTGCTCGGGTGATACTTGGATGGGGAGCTGTCGCGAGGTACCGATTGTCAGGTCCCTGCAGCCAAGCCAGGCACAGAGTGGGGCTCAAGTGACTCGCTCGGCTTGCACGGTCCAGGTCACTCTGCTCGAATTGCGACTTGCACCTGGCGGCTCCACTCTTTTTCCCTGGCGGCCGGGGTGCCTGCTCCAAAAGACGCTGGGGTTTTCATCACATCGACTTCCGGCTGCACACGGTGCGAATTGTGACGGAAAAAAGCCCGATCTAGCGCCGACTTGGGGGCAATGCCGTGGCTTGGCCGGCGATTACGAACTGTGTGGTCATTTGGCGCACACTGTCGGCTGGAGATGCTCGACTCGCATCACAGCGACGCCAGTGGCCGGCTGCCCAGGAGCCCTCGTTCGGCGCAAGACGGAGGTCCACCAGCTGTGAGTGGCCAACCCTGGACGGTAAGGAAGGTCGCTTGGGAGGACTTCCGTCCTGGCGCACAATCCCGCGCCGCGGGCATGACGGCGGAGGATAGGGTAGCGTTTTTATCGAGCAGGGACCAGGTGCCGTTCCGTCAGGGAAATGCAATGAGTGGGTGATGCAGTTCGGTGAATGGGCCGAACAATCAAAGGTTCGCGCGGATTTGCAGGCGTCACGCAAATGTTGAAATATGCCCGTCACCCACCCACATCATCCCCCGAAACCTCTCTTTTCTTTTTCTTCTCTCCTCTACGCACGAAGGTCCTTTTAAAACTCCCTTCGACGTGAGGTCTCGCTTTCTCCCCTCGAGTCCGCCCTCTCCGCTCTCAATTCCTTTTTCCCTCGGCCTCTCTCTCCACACACGGTGTCGTGCGAGCGACTCTGCAATCTCCCGCGCAGCTAATTTCGACCCCCAAAAAAATTCCTGCGGGCCTGCTATCCACCCACCCACACCTCAAAAAGTAATCGACGTAATTCGCGCTCGGCCGCGTCCTCTCAACACACCCAACACCGATTCTTCACCACCAACCTTTAATTCTCCAAAGCGCCCGATTCTGAGCGCCCACATCCGCCCCCGTTCCCGCATAGCCTCGCGCAGAGCTCATCTGTGCAACTACCACGCCAATGGCCGAACACTCGACCGCCGGCGCTCCCGCGCTGTCGACCAACATTGAGAGCGGCGGGTTTGACGAGAAGGAGGCCCACCACGTGCCTGCTAAGCAGCGCGTCGAGGAGGAGGAAGAGGAGGATGAGGACATTGACGCCCTCATTGATGACCTCGAGAGCAACGATGGCCACGGTGCTGTAAGTTTCCCACATTCCCATCCACGCCGGCTTCAATTGGGCAGCGCGCGAATCGGTGGTTTTCGCTCAGCACAGCTGCCGGTGCATCGTCACCGATTTTGCTTCGCTGCCCGATTGCGACCGGCGACCTTGCATCTCTCTTTATCATGGCCAATGCTAACAATTGGGTCTCCAGTTCGAGGAGGAAGAGGAGGTCCAGCCCGGCGGCGCTCGCGTCGTCCCCGAGGACATGCTCCAGACTGATACTCGCGTCGGTCTTACATCCGAGGAGGTGCTCCAGCGCCGCCGCAAGTATGGTCTCAACCAGATGAAGGAGGAGAAGGAGAACCTGGTTCTCAAGTTCCTCGGTTTCTTCGTCGGTCCCATCCAGTTCGTCATGGAGGTGCGTCAATATCCCCGAGGCTCGTCGTGTTCCGGAACGGCGGCCTTGAAACGAAACATTCCCCACTTGCCGATTGGAACATTATGCTAACTCGTTTAACCAGGCTGCCGCTGTTTGTATGTCACTTCCAATCCTGCCGATCCGTCGTCTCATGTTTCCCCGCCAAACGCCGCATCGCGTGCGGCTGAGGGCATGCATGGTGCTGGGCCGCCCAGCTCGACGCAACACCCGCCGATTGAATATGAGATGAACGAGTTTGCTAACCAATTGATTTACAGTGGCTGCTGGTCTCGAGGACTGGGTCGATTTCGGTGTCATCTGCGGTCTGCTGCTTCTCAACGCTGTCGTCGGTTTCGTCCAGGAATACCAGGCTGGTTCTATCGTCGACGAGCTCAAGAAGTAAGCAGACATCTCTTTCCCGTGCAATTGACACGCGCATGACTAACCGGCTGCAGGACTCTCGCTCTCAAGGCTGTTGTTCTCCGTGACGGTGCTCTGAAGGAGGTTGAGGCCCCCGAGGTCGTCCCCGGCGATATCCTGCAGGTCGAGGAGGGTACCATCATCCCCGCCGATGGCCGCATTGTCACCGACGATGCCTTCCTCCAGGTTGACCAGTCTGCCATCACTGGCGAGTCGCTCGCTGTCGACAAGCACAAGGGCGACCAGTGCTACGCTTCCTCGGCTGTCAAGCGCGGTGAGGCCTTCCTGGTCATCACTGCCACTGGTGACAACACCTTCGTCGGTCGCGCCGCTGCCCTGGTCAACGCCGCCAGCGCCGGCACTGGTCACTTCACCGAGGTCCTGAACGGCATCGGCACCATTCTCCTGGTTCTCGTCATTCTGACCAACCTGGTTGTCTGGGTTTCGTCGTTCTACCGCTCCAACCCCATCGTCATGATCCTCGAGTTCACCCTGGCCATTACCATCGTCGGTGTGCCCGTCGGTCTCCCGGCCGTCGTCACCACCACCATGGCTGTCGGTGCCGCCTACCTCGCCAAGAAGAAGGCCATTGTCCAGAAGCTCTCGGCCATTGAGTCTCTGGCTGGTGTCGAGATTCTCTGCTCTGACAAGACCGGTACCCTCACCAAGAACAAGCTCTCCCTGTCTGAGCCCTACACCGTCGCCGGTGTCGACCCCGAGGACCTCATGCTCACTGCCTGCTTGGCTGCCTCGCGCAAGAAGAAGGGTATGGATGCCATCGACAAGGCCTTCCTCAAGAGCCTGAAGTACTACCCCCGCGCCAAGGGTGTCCTCAGCAAGTACAAGGTCCTCGAGTTCCACCCCTTCGACCCCGTCTCCAAGAAGGTCACTGCCGTTGTCGAGTCCCCCCAGGGCGAGCGCATCATCTGCGTCAAGGGCGCCCCGCTGTTCGTTCTCAAGACTGTCGAGGAGGACCACCCCATCCCCGAGGAGGTCGACCAGGCCTACAAGAACAAGGTCGCCGAGTTCGCCACCCGTGGTTTCCGCTCGCTCGGTGTTGCCCGCAAGCGTGGTGAGGGCTCCTGGGAGATTCTCGGCATCATGCCCTGCTCCGACCCCCCGCGTCACGACACTGCCCGCACCATCAACGAGGCCAAGTCTCTCGGTCTGTCCATCAAGATGCTTACTGGTGATGCCGTCGGTATCGCTCGTGAGACTTCCCGCCAGCTCGGTCTCGGCACCAACGTCTACAACGCTGAGCGCCTTGGTCTCGGTGGCGGCGGTGACATGCCCGGCTCTGAGGTCTACGACTTCGTCGAGGCTGCCGATGGTTTCGCCGAGGTCTTCCCCCAGCACAAGTACAACGTTGTCGAGATCCTGCAGCAGCGTGGCTACCTCGTTGCCATGACTGGTGACGGTGTCAACGACGCCCCCTCGCTCAAGAAGGCCGATACTGGTATTGCCGTCGAGGGTGCCTCGGACGCTGCCCGCTCTGCCGCCGATATCGTCTTCCTTGCCCCCGGTCTTGGTGCCATCATCGACGCCCTCAAGACTTCTCGCCAGATTTTCCACCGCATGTACGCCTACGTCGTCTACCGTATCGCTCTGTCGATCCATCTCGAGATCTACCTTGGTCTCTGGATTGCCATCCTGAACCGCAGCCTGAACATCGAGCTCGTCGTCTTCATTGCCATCTTCGCTGATGTCGCCACCCTGGCCATCGCCTACGACAACGCTCCGTACAGCAAGACGCCCGTCAAGTGGAACCTGCCCAAGCTCTGGGGTATGTCGGTCCTCCTCGGTATTGTCCTGGCCATCGGCACCTGGATTACCGTCACGACCATGTACGCCCACGGCCCGAACGGCGGTATCGTCCAGAACTTCGGTAACATGGACGAGGTCGTGTTCCTCCAAATCTCGCTCACTGAGAACTGGCTCATCTTCATCACTCGGTATGTTTCTCCCCTCTAACATGTTCCAGCGGCAAACTTGATGCTAACATTTGTGTTTCTTTAGTGCCAACGGTCCCTTCTGGTCGTCGCTCCCCTCGTGGCAGCTGTCTGGCGCCGTCCTGGTCGTCGACATTGTCGCCACTCTGTTCTGTATCTTTGGTTGGTTCCAGGGTGGCGAGCAGACCTCGATCGTCGCCGTCGTCCGTATCTGGGTCTTCTCGTTCGGCATCTTCTGCATCATGGGCGGTCTCTACTACGTCCTGCAGGACAGCGTCGGCTTCGACAACCTCATGCACGGCAAGTCGCCCAAGGGCAGCCAGAAGCAGCGCTCTCTGGAGGACTTTGTCGTCTCCCTCCAGCGCGTCTCCACCCAGCACGAGAAGTCGCAGTAAGCGGCTCGCGTGTCTGTGTGTGTGTGCGAAGGGCAGATTGGATGGCATCCGTTTTGGGGGTTTATTAGACGTGAGGCGGGTTGCCGGCGATCGAGGCGCGACGCGCATCTACACTTGCTTGCTCTGCCCTAGATGGCAGGCAGCATAGGACGACCCCGGCCGTTTGGGGATAGATAGGCATGGACGGCCGCGGGATATTTTTCATTTTCTGACAGGTCTCGGTATGGACTGTGGTCTTGGGGGCTAGATACACCCCGATTTCCTTAGACAATCTAATAAACAGTAAAACTAATAATGTGCTTTATGCGGATGTGATTGTCTTGCATTGTGATGGCTCTTGCGAGACTGCAGCCAAGATAAGTTTTGACTTCGATATCTTGAGGGCTTGGTGGTTTGTGTGGCGGTGTGGCTAAGAGGTGCGCTGGAGCACGCCTCTTCAACTATCGTCCATGCCATCATACCTACGTGATCTCAGAGCTCCGTTTTGCATGCGTGCGTACTACATCCATATTTACTTCTTTTCCCGTTTCCTTCGTGGCGGTGAAAGTTGCTTGTTAATCTCGTAGTATCAGATTTCATGTCTCGTGACATCACTCTTTCCACGTCTCAACAACACACACGAAATCGTGGCAATCCAACCGTTACCAGCTGTTAGCATCTGACACGCCCAAACACAATCAACACCATTCAACCATTTAATCCATTTATTCACTGGTTCAACCGACGGGCAAGTTAACAACATACAGTGAACATTTCACCTTTCTTTCTTCTTCTTCACTCACCACTCCACTACCCCGTGTTTTACCGCTCCTTCTGCCCTGAGATCTGTCGCCAAAAAGCAAAAAAAGACGATGAATCGAGAAATACCCGGCTTCTACTACGGTCAGTCAGTCTTTTCGCACACCCTCATTCTATCTCCGGCTGCTGACTGATAAACAAAAATCCAGACAGCGCCAAGCGCAAGTACTTCCGCATCGAGGACAGCCGCACTGCACCGGCAGAGGCGGCCTGGTCGTCGCGGAATGTCAAGCGGAGGGCGGTCGAGCAAAAGGAAGATGAGGAACGGCGGGAGAGGGTGAGGCGTGCCGCGGGGAGGGTTAAGAGGGCGAGGGTGAGGAGCGTGCCGCTTCTGGGCGGGTTGTTGGCGAGGGAGGCTGGGGAGGAGGTTGGGGCCGGTGCCTTCATGTTGCCAGCGGGGGAGGAGGTTGTTAGGGCGTGGGCTGGGGGGTTGAAGGGGAAGGGGTCGGTGAAGCTTTGGCCGTGGTTGGGTGAGAGGGCTGATACGATTCCAAGTTTGTGGGTTGGGGGGGATAGTGAGCTGAGCGGGTTGGGCGTCATGTTCGCGGCGGCGGCGGGAACATGTATGGCAGGGTCTTGGGTCCCCCGGGATGCGGACGACAAGTGAGTCATTGTTCTTGTGCTTTTTTGCTGGCCGGGTTGGTGTGTTTTTTTGGCTGCTGACGAAGTGTAGCATCAACTTTGGGAGTGTTAGGGAACCGGTCGTCCTCGAGCCCAGGTATCTGGCGGAGAATGTGACGGCCGTCAAGTTCCATGACCCGTCCAGCAGCCTTCTCATGGCCTGTGTGCGCCAGGGGACCATCAGCGTCAAACGCTATGCTCCATCATGGGCGGATGCGGGATACTCAAGCCCAGCATTTTTGCTCGAACGCGGTATGTTGCCAGCCCCCGCTCTGAACGAAACCGACCCTCGACTGTGTACGGCTGCTGACCCGACAGAAAGGCCCTCCGCTCATCGAGTTCGACAGTATCCTCAATCCCAACAATGCCAGCACCATCCACGCGCTACAGCCCGCCTGGCGAGGCTCGCGACTGACCTGCATAGCCGGCACCGACCATGGCATCCTCCAGCTCCGCGAGAACAAGCTAGAGTGGCTTACTCCACCACCTCCTCCGATCCGTCGGAGACGGAACCACCCCGATAACACCTCCCGCCTGCCCTGGCAAGGCGACATCCTCTCAGTCGACTTTGCCCACCACAACCCCACCGAAGTGATCCTCGCCGGCACACGATCAGGCCACGTCTGCCTTCTTGACATGCGCGTTCCGCCGAGCGAATGGACTCCCGGATCCAACACCTTCCACCACGTCAGCAGCGTAGGCCATGTCCGGTCTGTCGGACCATACGAGGTCCTCGCCGCGGGCCCGCGAAACGCCATGGCGCTGTATGACATCCGCTTCCTCCAGCAACAACAACAACAACAACAACAAACCCGACAATCGACAACCCGCCAACGTAACAACAAGGGGAGTGCTGTTCACCAATGGCGCGGAAACGCAACCCGCCCCATCGTGGAATTCCCCGCCTACCGCAACGAAGCACACGTCCACACGGGCCTGGACGTACTGACCGAGCCCGGGTACGGCAGCCGCGGTATCGTAGCCGCGGCGCACGACGACGAGACGGTGGCTCTCTACTCGCTGAGGGACGGGACCAGGATACCCGGCGGGGCGGTCGACGGCATCAAGGCGGGCGCGGTGGTGATGGCCATGATGTGGGCGACGCTGCCTGGGGATCGGCATCCGAGTCTGTTTGTTGGGGAGGGGACTGCGGTGAAGAAGTATTCTTTTTGGGCGTGATTTTTTTGTACAATGTACTTGGCACAGGTCTGGCTGGTGTAGACGAGGAAGCGCAGAAAGAACCTGGCAGAGGAATATCTTTGTGTTGCCACGTACAGTGTCTATTTAGACTACGTATGTGTGGGCATATTACAAAGCGTTCGAGATATATATATGCTCCTCAAAATGCGTACCTAACCAAACGCCGCGAAATGCAAAACTGACTTTTTGGAGATTGGCTCCCTCTGCCTCGAGGGTATATATAGACCACCGGCCTCAACTCCCTCTCTTCAAATTATAACACCCCGCCAGCTGAGGAAACGCCCTCTCAAACGCCTCCCCCAGCGTCCAATTCCTCAACTCAGCCAAATGCTGCTCAAACACAGGATTAATCATCAGCTCATCCCCAGTCGGACTCGCCAGCAGCACACAGCTGTCCTCATACGGCCAATTGAGGCTCAACGTGGTCGTAAACGGAATAAAGAAATTATCAAACGGGAACCCGCCCGCGGCATACTCGGCCACGAGCCTCTCGCGCATCTTGGGAAAGGGCAGGTGATCGAACCAGGCCGGGTGCTCGCGCTCCGTCTGCCCGCGCACGGGGCGGAACCAGGCCGGCAGGCGCAGGTAGTTCTCCTCGGTCGGGGCCACCTGCCAGCGCATGAGGAGGAACATGAGGTAGAGGACGGCGACGCGCTCGGGCAGCGTCGACAGGTCGGGGAAGCGCGCCAGGATGTCGGTGAAGACCTTGGAGAGCGGGTGCGAGTAGGCCGATACGGCTGGGTTGAGGAGCGAGGAGACGGACGGGTAGCGCGGGCCGACGATTTCGGATGGGGAAAGGCCTTCGGCGGCGCGCTGGCGGCGCTCGGCGAGGAAGTCGAGGAGGAGGGAGTCGAGGGGGCAGGTGGGCGGGCAGTTGCGCGGGACGAGGCTGTAGAGGGGGAGGGGTCGGGTAGGGGGAGGTGGGGGGATCGGGGCTGTCATGGTGCCGAGGGGCGGGAGGGCGCCGCCGGGGAGAGGTGGTGGGGTGTATACGGGGGCTTGCGTCTGCTGCTGTTGTTGTTGTTGTACCGGCACCGGCCCCTGCATATTGGGTATCATGGACATGCTGGCGGTCCAGTCGTGCTTCATGGGCACGTGGCGGTATTGAGGCGAGTCCTGCGCACCGTTGGCGCCACTTTGCATCCTGGCAACCTTCAGGTTTGGCTCGACAAGGAAGTCTAAGCCCAGCCTGTCGGACCCAAGGTTCAGGCCGTGAGCGAGGTCGTAACGTTGCTGGTGGAACACGGCCATTTCCGCGGACGGCTGGGGGTGCTGCCCGTCGATGCTGGCAGTGCGGGCCACGGGAGAGAGACTGGTTTGCCACCGGGCCTGGGTTTCTACCGACACTGGAGAGGTGGCACTCGTCGGCGTTGATCCAGAGTTGTGCCTCGTTGACGCGGCGGGCGGCTGTGTGGGAGGATTGGTCGGGACGGAAGACTGGCAGGACTGGTCGGCTGCGGGTCTTGTTAGCCCTGAGCTGGCTCAATGTGTAGAGAGGGGACATGGCACGCCAGACATACCAGCACCGGCAGGCGTACTGAGCATCGGCTGGATCATGGACACGATGGCGGCCATACACCTCTTCAGCTCGGCCAGCTCGGCCTCGACAGCCTCCTTCTGGCGCAGGACATTCTGCAGCTCCTGGTAGGGCTGGGTGGACTTGAGCTCGGCGATCTGGCGTTCATACTGCTCTGTGCGTAGCCGCTGGCGCTCTCGAATGGCACGCTGGGCCTCACGGTCTGCGTCGTATTAGCTCCGGGTGTCGGAGACACGGGGCCGAGTGCCGGGTTCGGGTCCGGGGTCCACTTACCGTTGGCCCGCTTCCTCTCCAGCTGCTCCGGGGTCAGGTTGGCCACGCCGCGGGACCCCCGGGACGTCTTCCGCTTTTTAGCCGAGGCAGCGGCATCTGTGCTTTCTGCGGTGTCAACGCTTCGTAGGCTGGCGGCGTCGTCGGCCTTGAGCTGCTGTGACTCTGGCTCGGACTGGCGCCGAGCTCGGTCGGGATCGGTGGTGTCGACGGCCCCACCGCCGCCCCCGGGTTCGGATGCGGTACCGCTACCGCCGTAGCTACGCTTCCGGCCGGGGCCCGGCGGAGGGTGGACGAAGTTGGAAGAGGGGTGGGGGGTAGGATCGGGCCGCGGTTGGCCGTCGTGTGCATCGATGGGGCGGGAGGGTGCTGACTTGTTGGCGGAAAAGGAGGAAGGATCCATATGCATACAAGGCACCAATTAAACAAAACAATAGATGGAACGGATACCTCGGCACTGCAGGTTCAAATGCTGCAAGGCACACCCAACCAGAAACAGATGGGCCGCTGCTGTGCTGACACCCCTCCGCCCCCTTGTTCGGGTCAGTGTTTGTGCTTGTGCTCGCGCTCGCTTTTGGCGCCGGCGCAAATTGTTGGTTGCAAGGTGGGGGACGATTCAAGCACGCGACGTCGGGGGACCGAAACCGAGTCATGGCTAAGCAATTGTCTTGGCAGCCTCGGGCCCACTCTTCTTTCACCTCGAGTCCTCAACAGCAACAGACAAGACAATGGCACTTTTTATCCGTATTTGGAACTGCTTGCACTAGTTCCTGAACCAACTTGTACACGATATACTCGTTGATTATACTTGTGTATTTACAAGCGACATTATACGAGATTCAGATATACAGATTGACTCTCGCTTATTCACCGCCCCGCCTGGCATCTCACTCACTTGCCCGCTGCCTAAGGAGAGCTAGGGGTACGATGTATTATGCCTGGTTGAAGAGCCGTTATGACAATAGCAGACCCTTGCGATGTGTCCCGAGCTCGAGGCGCTAGAACCGCTAGAGGAAGCTGGCAAACTGCCATGCTTAATTGTTCTTGTTTTTGGATGCGCCTGCTAATAGCCTTGCCATATACTGTCAGGTTATTGCATGTCTTATATTAGAGTAGTATAGTATGTTATTTTCTACATTTCGTGTGCTCCTGAGGTATACTGTAGGAGGATTCAGCTCACTCTAGCTAGATAGAGATTGCATTACATCTAGCCCTACAAGCTTCTAGTAGCTCATTGTTAATAGAGTTCTAATCATTTTATAGGGCCTATAATACCTGTTTTCATTACTTAATAGCATATAATATAGAGCTATTGTAACGGGAAGTGCACCCAGGGTTGGGGTTACAAGCGCACTTCCGCATTGGGACTAGTCCCATCCGCGCACATCTTCCCACGTTGCAACGCGCGATCTGTATCTTCCCTCTTTCCTTTCCTCAGCTTTCGATTAACGGAATAGAGTGGTATTTGCAGTGCCATCGAGCCTCGCAATTCATATCGCTCATCTCTCACAATCGAAAGCTCATTTTCCATCGCCTAGGAAGGCATCAATAGTATCCCACCCACCGATTGATCCACCGATTGCAGCAGCCTGCAGTCGGCCGGCTTACCGAAACCGACCCTACGACCAGGGGCCCGACCAGACCGACTGCCAAGAGCTTGGCATCCGAACCGAACCAAACCAATTAAATCGACCCGACTAGACCGTCAGAATGGTCTACGAACCCGAGGGCGCCGATGCGCGCAAGGAAGTACGCTTCATCAAGGAGGCTATCTCATCGACCTTCTTCGAGGCACCGAAAAAGAAGGCACGCCGACCCAGCGTCCGCCTTTCCACCGCACCGATTGAAGCGGATAACGACGACGGTGCTAGCGAGCGCCCCAAGCCGACTTACAATGACTTCAAACGCGAGGTCACTGACCGACTTGATTCGGTCCGGTACACCGGGACCTTCGAGAGCCTGGACCAGGACTTGAAGAGCAGGGTCGCGACGTTTGCCGACCATTTCGCGAAGAAGACCCGATCCAAGAAGCCCGGTATGCCTTTGGAGGTCTAGGTCAACGACAATACCCTCCCCATTGCTGGAGTGGTCGACTCTGAGGAATTCGCCAAGCTGGTGTCGGCGAACCCCAACGAAGTCTTCAAGAAAGTCAAGCTTCGGAGCTTAATGGCCATCGCTCTCGCCGAGCAGGTCAAGGAGTTGCACCTAGCGGCTCAGGACCTCGACGATAATTTGAAAGCGACCCACGACTGGGTCCCGACCCTCTTCGAGAACCCTGCTCGGGATGAGAGAGGAGCTCCCGCCACCGACCGCGAAGAAGAATTGCTCGCCACCGTAGCAGACCAGAGCGAAGAGATCGCCCGCCTCAAGGCTAACGCGGTGCGCCTAAACGAAGCGATTGCCGACTTTGTTGTGCAGTCTCGCCAGAACAACACCGCTCCCCCTGGCGGTGGCAACGGAGATGACAGCGATCGCACCCGCCGGGAGAACAGTGTGTTCTCCCAGACTAGCGTAGCCGGTAGTAAGCGCAGCAGCAAGGCCCCCGACCCGCCGATCTTCCACAACGAGAAGGACCGTGACACCGAGGACTTCGAGCAGTGGTATCGCGATATCGAGAACAAGTTGACCGTCAACGCCGACCATTTCGTCAATGACAAGGCCCGGCAGGCCTATATCGAGTCCCGCTTGGGTGGCAAGGCCAAGCGCGAGCTGGCACCTTATCTCCGGGACACTCACCCTGAACCGATCAGGACCTCGGACCGGTTGTTGACCTATCTGTGGGACCAGTATTACAACCCTCTCCTCGCGCAGAAGGCGCTTGACGATTATGACGACTTGAAGATGGGGCCGGGTACCGATTACCTCGCCTTCAAAAACGACTTTGTTCGCCTCGCCGGCGAATGCGGGAAGGCCCGCGCCGAGTGGAAGCGCGAGTTCAACCGTCGCCTGACCCCGAACCTGCAACGCTATCTGGCAGGCGCGTTCATTGATGCGACCATTGACTTCGACCAGTTCACGCGCCTCGGTCTCCAGCAGGCGATGATCAACAAGCGTGCCAACGAACAGCAGAAGGCTGAGCGCGCCAAGTCTGGCGA
>JAMAKQ010000120.1:0-74999 GCA_023628475.1 Chaetomiaceae sp. PF1801
GACTTATAGAAAGTGATTGAGGTCTGAGAAAAGTGGGCGGTTCGCTATGGTGGGCGGTTCGCTATGCAAGTACGTTAAGTGTTATCCATTAGCCGTGGAAAGGAGATCATTGCGTGGTGTTATTAATCAAAGAGCCAGAACCAAGCTTCTCGATGCATTTTCTCCTTCCATTCTCCCCCATCCTTCTTGTTCCTATCTTTCTCTATTTTCCTACCCTCTTTTCAATCTTCTTTACTTTACCCAGACCATTGCCAGAGACAGTCAATTCTTGCAGAATTGGGAGGATTTATTCGACATAAAAGCAGACTTCCTCCTCTCTCTCCAATCTCCACCGATTCACTCTTCTTCACTCAGAGTGACTGCGAAATCGCAACTTGCCAAAGCTCAACATCACAACCCGACCTTACATCGATTCTTCAATTTTTGGTCAATGACTATCAACATGGATTTCTACGTTTCCCGGGCTGCTCGCGCCGCCGTCGCTTCCCGTGCCGTCCCTATCTGCATCAACCCCCAGGGCTAGCTCTTCTCTCGCTGGCGGTCGACCCGATCGCGGCAGCTCAGCCAGCTGACCATGGGGTTTGAGGAGATCAAGAAGTGGTACGTATTAAGTCACATGTCGTGAGAAGCGACTCTAGGGGCGAAGCATGCTCTCGGCCACGACAGGCTCGGTCGATGCCCCCGACTCTCAAGTCTTGAGGGTCTCGATAGCGAGTCCCAGTCGAGGCCTCTGAACTATCTCTGTCACGTCGCGCCGATTTGTGTTGGAATGCGTACAAAGCGTCTTTCAGCTCCACAAACAACTACCCAGCCTACAAGCCAAAGTTCCCACGCGCTGTCACCCGCTTCCTTCTCAACAACCCTCATTCGGGACACCACTAACTCATTCCAGGAAGCAGAGCAACACTGCTTGCTCGGAACGGCTCGGCCAAGGGAACACGACTCCCACCCTCGACGTCCTCACGTCCATCAACGAAAGCAATACTTGGTCCGCACCCTCCCCTCGCCTTCCCTTAACCTCCATGGCAACACACCAGACTAAACCACTGGCCCTCACGAGAGGAACATCTCCAACGACCACGACGCCTCGCGGTACACCGTACCCACTTCCCCTTCCCCAACCACAACGTTCCCGTCGCCCCTGACCGGCGCCTCCGCCAAGGCAACCTCTCCCAACAGCACCGCCCCGTCCAGTCCCCCGCCGCGGCACCGAGGTCCCGCCTGCAACTCCTCGTCCCCGCCCGCAGGCCGATGGTCACCATAGGTACCCCCAGCGGCTCACCAAGCCTGTCGTCGTCAGGCTCGCCGACGCCGCCGTCTCCGCCGCCGCCGTATTCACAGTCAACACCCTTGACCCGTGGCTCGCGGTCCAGGACCGCGTGAGCGCCCGAGGTCCCGCCGCTGGCCTCGCTACGTCAGCGGCAAGCGAGAACGTCAGCCGATCCGGCCGCGGAGGGCTCCGGGGCCGGACGGGGGCGGTTTTGTCTCCAGCCGCGGCGGTGGAGAGAAGCTGCAAGCCCAGCAGGGCGAAGAGGTTGAGGAGGAGGAGAAAAACGAGAAGGAGGGAAGGGGGAATGGAACGGCATGGCTTTGTTCCAAGAAGGACGGTGAGAAGGAGGAGAAGAACGAGAAGAAGGAAAGGGAGAATGAAACGGTGGGGTCGTGTTCCAAGAAGGACGTCCTTCTTCGATGAGAAGGAGGAGAAGAACGAGAAGAAGGAAAGGGGGAATGGAACGACGAGGTCTTGTTCCAAAAAGAGCCTGGAGGGCGAGAAGGACGAGGGGCAGGGGAAGAAGGGGGACCAAAATAAGAGCAAAGAACAGGGCAAGAAGCCGCCTCATCGATTGTCTGCCTCTCCCTATCCCGGTGATCGGAACGAAGAGGTCGACGACGCGTGGCTGAACCGTCAGCGGGAGCTGCCTTGGTTTATGGGTGGGTCGCTATTCTGGCCGCGGGGGTGGTGAGACTTTCGCGGCTTCATGGAGATGTTCCGGCTGTGGGCTTGTTCCCGGCGGGGGGGTTGCCCGGGTTGGACTTGGAGGGTATGGACTTCATTGGCGGGCCAGCACCGCATGTCCTGAGGTCTTTGAGACATGGGAAGACTTGCTTCAGCGCGGGGTTTACGGCTCAGGGGTTTAGTAACATAAAGTTCATATATCAGGGCGGACAGGCATCATGCAACCTAGCTGGCAACATAAACCGGGCACCATCAGCCTCTTGAGTTCTTCACCCGGGCGGTCGAAGGCATCAACAGGTCATCACATTTGGGCAAGAATCATGGGCCCAGCATGTTGTAGCATAAAAGAAAAATAAGTTGTCACCGCATCCCACTAGTCTCCTCCCATGTCTCCCTTAGCTAATGTCGCCAGATGAGCCATTCATGTTGTCGTTATTCCAGCAAGTTGAAACGTCATCTTCCCATGATTGCAAGTGCAAATCTCCAGCTCTTGCAGATGTCCACCAAATCCACTCAGGGCACATGATAACTCGTCATCTCCGCCCGACAAGACCACAGCAAACTCTCCTCAATCCAGAAAGCCAAGAGCTGCCATGTCCCCATTCTCAGGGGCAACGTCAACACCACTCCCAGGGGCAGGCGGCACCGCACCGTCCCTGTCCTCCTGCAGTGTGTGGAGCATACCGTCCAATAACACCTCCAAAGCCTCATCCGCATTCCGGGCCGGCCTCTCAGGCTCCCTGACCTCAGCGTGATGAACCTTCCTGGTCTCACCCCGGAGGCACCGCTTGATGAAGTCGTCAACCCGCATATCCACCTCGCCTGATGCCTCGGCGAGCTTCTCGTCTGATCGTCTGACGGCGTCAAGCAGCTTCAGACGGTAAGTCTCAGCGAGAACGTCAAGACTTCCCTCCAGCTCATCCGCGCCGTCTCCGTATCGTTCATCTCGGACGTAGTTGCTCAACTTGATCTGGCTCAGCCGAGCCACAGCGCTAAGCTTCTGCGCGAGAACAGGCCGTGTCAGTGCGTCGGCGGTGTAGGTGACGTCCATGTCTCGAAGCTTGTTGATGAGGACGGCCATGTCCTGGCCTGCACCGGAGAATACGCCAAACGAAGCTCGGAGTGCCTGTCTCAACGCGAGCAACGTCTTGGTTCTCTCCTGACCATGACGCTCACTCAGGTTGTCGAGGAAGCGGAGGGCATTGTCCTGGTAATCGGCGACAATATCCCGGACAACCTCTTCCTTGGGCTTAAGAGAACGATGCAGCAGCTGAGAAAAGTTAGCATGACTTACAAACCCAGAAAGCTAAGGATGGCTTCACTCACAGAGACGATTCTATGGAGGATAGCCGGCGGGGAGTCGTCCTCCACTGCCTGGCTCCAGATATCTTCGGGCTTTGGGTCCTCCTTGTCCGGACATGTCTCGGGCTCACGGACTGGAGACGGTGAGATTGCTGCCGGTTGCTCGTCGGAAAAGAATGCCTCCCTTATGCCCGCGGGCAGAGGGCGGTCAGTAAGCAGTCTTTGGGACACCGCAGTGTTGCCAAGGGCCCGCGTCTGGAAAGAAGGCGGAGGCGTAAATCCGAGGCGTTTGTGAATCCCAGGAAGCCGGGTGGGAGATGTTGCGTCCGCGTCTGGCTTGCCGTTGTCCGCGATCTCGAAATCTGGCGAGAGACTGGGAATCGGTTGCGGTTGATCTTGCTCAACGAACATTGGCGAAGTCGATCCGGCGCCTGTGTTGCTTGCCTCTGGACTCGCACTGGACAGAATGATCACCTCTCGGGGCTGCGAGAAGATTGGAATCGCCGGCTCTTTCTCCCTCGGGGCAACTGGCGAAGGCTTCGCGGGTTCCGGGGAAGTAAAGGTCGGTGTATCTGCCTCCTGCGCGACGGGCGTCTGTTGCTCCATCCGCGTTGTCTCGACCGGGTCCGACTTGGCGAGCGGGGATGTGTTTCTGTCGCCATGCTTGTTTGGCCCATCGGCCGGTCCATCTTTTCGATCGGCATATGCGGCGAAGTTTGAATTCGTAGGTCCAGGCTCAACTTTGTGTTCCTGGGGAACAACGCGGCCGGATGGGTTCTTTGGGACTCGAGCAGGCTTGCTCCCCTGGCCGGTGGGAGAGTTGCGCTTCCTCTCTGCCGTCTGAGGTTTGCGGGCGGGAGGTGCAGGAGGCTTGGATGGCGGTTGCTTGGCCTGTCGCTTTTTTGGCCTGGACTCTGCCTCCGAGTCTGTCACATCGCTCAGCTCGAATACGTCGTCGTCATGCTTCCGGACCTTGGGCTTTGCCCGAGCGGAGGCAGTCGCCTCCCTGAGGGTCTTCGACT
Source organism: Chaetomiaceae sp. PF1801 (assembly GCA_023628475.1). NCBI lineage: Eukaryota > Fungi > Ascomycota > Sordariomycetes > Sordariales > Chaetomiaceae > Chaetomiaceae sp. PF1801. Next base: position 4,282 of record JAMAKQ010000120.1, read on the forward strand.
GTGTACTGGTTTTTGCTGGCCCCTTGCTTGCGGGCGGAGAAGGAGCTGGTTTTCGGTTTGGCTGACGTTGTCGACGGGGCTTTGGGGATGGCGAGGTTGGAGATGTGTCAGCTGCCTCGTTTGTCTGTTCGGGACGCTTGCGCTTGTTTGCGTTGGGGGGAGGCGCTTTAGGTTTGGAGGCTTGCCCTTGCTTCTGTGTCGCGCGAATACTGCCCGGGCCGGTTGGGCTGCTGGGGTGGTTGACCGGAACAGAAGTTCGGTCGAGAGCTGTTGAATCCTTGCTGGGCGGCTGCTCACTGACCGAGACTTTGTCGGTCTGAGTTGCTGATGCCTTGCTTGAGGCACGCGCTTCGTGGGTGCCATTCTCTCCCTCCTTCTTCTTAGTCGGTGACGGCTCAAGAAAACCATCGAGAATGTCTTGAAGCGGATCCTTCCGTATCGCCTTGGAAGGGGGAGCTTTAGGGGTGGAAATATACTCGAAATCGAGGAACTCGCTGTAGCCGGAAACCGAAGGTGGTCTCTTCGGACTGTCAGGCTCGGACTCATTGATGGTCCAGATCTCAGCCAGGTCTGCTCGGACGAGGTCGACCGTTGCCGGTTGGGAGGAGTGGCGTGTGTAGTCCATCCTGAATGAACAGGAGAAGGAACGGTCTGATGACGGCGATTACTATCAGTACAGAAATCTGCCAGACTCAGACACCAGACGACCGGAGCTGCGAGCAGGCCAAAGGATGGCGACCAGCTGAATCTCTTGAAGAGTCAGAGGAAATTCTGGAAGCGAATTTATCATGACTGGGACGTGGCTGCCTCGCTCCTCAGTGAAATTGTTGCATCCGGGCAGAATGGGAAGGCGCGACCCTTCGCCCACTCCCCCCTGGTGTTTGGCATGCGGAGTGCTGCACTGAGCTGCGAAACAATCAGGTGTGTGGCAATTATGAGACTCAGAGTGTCTCCTTGCTTTGAAGTAATCTGCAGGTCCTTCATTGCGGTCGGTTTTTGGACCAGGACTGGTTCGCCGGGTTCCAGTCCAAGTTGCCATCCTTCCCGCTGTCCTGAGTGTCAAGGCCAGGGTCCAGGGACTTGATCAATTGGAAGTCTGGGCTTGCGATCAAGATCACAAGTCATCGGAATTCCCAGCTCAGGGTCGCGGATTTGAGGGTCCAAGCTTAGCACCTTGAGTTTAAGCCATCAGGAAACGGGTGCGATGCCACTGCATCAATATCCGCTGCAGTGCCTCGCTTTGGGGAAAGTGATTGGCAAACCACCCGACGCCCGGACTTCGCCTCGGGTCACTCGCAAAGTCGCAGCTCTCCCGTTTGCAACCCCAGGGACGGCGCGAGATCCAATTTCCGTAACAGCCGGTGCGAAGTGAGGAGAGGTAAGGCCAGAGGCGTATTGCAGATTCCGATGGCGCTTTCGGGCGAATCCTGGAGGAAGTTGGCCTCGGACTCGGACCAACAGCGGAGCAATTCTCGGGCTTGGCTCCGAGACAGGCCCACCACGGACAGATCCGTCGATGCCGACGGCTTACGTACTCGGACAGCCTGGAAATCCATCCTTTTCGCTTGCTAATGTGGTTTCGGGACCAGGCTATATAACGAATCAGCCTCCTGCGATTTCGCCATCTAGCATCTCGATTGCGACAACCACCCCCGTCCGGACTTCAAGCTCTAGGACATTTTGCGCTGACGTCAGAAGCATGGGCTCGACCGAACAAGAAGCTCCACTTGCCTCCGGGTCGGAGACTGTAGTCTCGAACTCCAAAGACGACACGGCCGTCTGGAGTCTGCGCCATATCCAGATTCTCTGGTCCTGGGCCGTCCGGCCAAAGCCACCACCGCGTCCTCCGCTTCCTTCCGTTCCGCGCACCTCCGCCGCCCGACTCTCTGAGCCCGACGTCTCGCCAACACCGTTCCCGAGTGAACCGGTCCTCGCAAAGACCTTCCGCCAAGATGCGCCTGTCCAGCCCAAGACGGTCCTCTACCTCGCATATGGCTCCAACATGTGCGCCGAGACCTTCCTCGGCATGCGCGGCATCCGTCCGCTGAGCCAAGTCAACGTCTCGGCCCCGTCGCTCGACCTGACGTTCGATCTGCCGGGCATCCCGTACCGCGAGCCATGCTTCGCCAACACGGCGATCCGCAAGATTCCCGGTGCGAAACCGCCGTTCGATCCGCCCGAGATCCCCAAGCCCCCGGTTGCACAAGACGAGGACGATGAGGAGGACAGCACAGACGGCCAGGCACGCCGCTCACCAGTCTGGAACAAAGGTCTGTACGGCGTCGTCTACGAAGTAACCCTCGACGACTACGCCAAAATCCTCGCGACCGAAGGTGGCGGCGCAAGTTACCACGACATCCTCGTCCCCTGCATCGTCCTCCCGCCCAGCATCCGCGTACCCGAAAAACCCACCATCCCCCTCCCACCCAAACCCTTCCTCGCGCACACGCTCTACGCCCCCCGCCTCCCCGCCGACGCTCCAGACGACGACAACAACAACAAGACCAACGACGAGGATGACCAAAACCCACCACACAAACCCTCCCTCCCTTCCTGGCTCTCCCGCCTCCTCCGCCCCGCCCGCCGCCCCAACCCAAACTACGCCCAGCCCTCAGCGCGCTACCTCAAGCTCCTCTGCGACGGCGCGAGGGAACACGAGCTCCCCGCCGACTACCAGTCCTACCTCGCCTCTCTCCAGCCCTACACCATCACCACCACCCGCCAGAAACTAGGCCAGGTTTTGTTCCTCGGCTTCTGGCTTCCCCTGGTGATAGGGGCAATGACCTGCGGCCGGGTGTTTGCTGACGAGCGGGGGAGGTCGCCTGGGTGGGTTGTGGCGTTTATGACTGTGGTGATGAATCTGATTTGGGGGAGTTATGATTGTGTGGGGAAGAGGGTGTTTTTGGATGGGGAGAGGACGATGGAGGGGAGGAGTGAGGCGAGGAGGGCGAGTTTTGTGAGTGGGTTGAGGGGGAAGGGGGAGGTTGTGGATGAGGAGAAGAGGGCTTTGTTGGATGGGTGTCAGTAATCAGGGGAGAATGAGGTAATCTGGATATGGCTCCGACGGAAGGAGATGTTTGGGAAAGATATCTAGTGGAAATGAATGACGACCTTTCCAAGTTGACGGCGGAGCTCCTGCACAATAGCGAGTGATGCAGTTCGGTTCAGATACAAGTGATTAAAATTTCCGCTGTATATAACCGGCTGCTCCCGTGTGGGAGGATGCCACGCCATCTAAAATACCCTTCTTCGGCCCAGTCACCCCTTTTTATTCTTTCACGACCTGAACAACACAGGAATCTCCTCCACCTTAAACGTCCCGTCCACGATGCCCTCGACCGCCTTGAACAGCGGGTACTTGTCCTCCACGCCCCGCTTCCTCAGGAAGCTCATGACCTCCTTGGTCGTCGAGATGCCCTGCAGCTTCTGGCCGTTGAGCTCGGAGCGCTCAATCTCGTACAGCGACACGCCGCGCTCGGCCGCCATCTTGGAGTAGCGCCAGTTGCGCGCCGACGTGCAGCTCACAATCATGTCGCTCCAGCCGGCGCTCTCCCAGAAGGTCATCTCCTGGATCGTCTCGGGGAAGAACTCCTGGCAGAAGTGGATCGTCTCCAGCATGCCGCGCCGCATGACGGCCGTCTTGGCCGTCATGTTCCAGCCGTGGCCCTCGATGAAGCCGCACGCGAGCGCGACAATGTTCTTGAGCGCGCCGGCCAGCGACACGCCGACCACGTCCGACACCATGGTCACGGTGAAGTAGGGCCGGTCGAAGAGCTTGTGCAGCTCGGCATGGTCGAGCGGCGGGTAGTCGAGCGGCACGGGCGTGAGCTTTATCTTGCTGGGCTGGCCGCGCGCGTCGCGGTGCACATCATCTCCGTTGGCGGCCTTGCCATTGGCAGCCCCGTCCTCGCCCCGCGCATCGCACGGCGGCGTGTTGTAGGCAATGGTCGTCTCGCACCACAGCTCGTTGGCAATCTCGTTGGCAATGTTGGCGCCGCTCAGCGCGCCGCAGTAGATGTCCAGCGTCTCGCTGATGTACTCGCAGATCAGCTCAACCCGGTCCTCCGTCACGGTCACGCCCTTGATGCAGCTTATGCCCCGGGCGGAGGGGAGAATGTGGCCCTTGATCTGCCGGCAGACGTTGCCGATGAACTCGTGCGGAAGATTGAAGATGAGGACGGAGGAGTCTTTGACGGCGTCGACCAGCGAGGGGTTGGCGATGACGTTGGGTGGTAGCGGGATCTTGGGCAGGTACTTGACGTTCTCGTGGTATGTGTTGATGATGGAGGTGAGCTTCTGCGGCTTGTCGCCGACGGCAGGGTCGTAGTGGGGCGAGTCGGGCGGGATGACCACGTTCTCCTCGTACACCCACATCTGCACATCCTCCTCGAAGATGTCCGAGTGCTCGCGCGTGTTCTCGGCGACGAGCTTCGCAACCGTCGTGCCCCAATTGCCGGACCCGATGACGGTCACCTTGTGCTTGCGCTGGGGAGAATCTGAGGATATCGCCATTCTTGCTGTGTGGGAAAACGCGCGAGTATTGCAGCGGTGTATGTGAGGAAGAGGATATCTCGAGTTGCTGGTCTGGATCAGACGAGTCGAAGCTGATGAGGGGCAATGGCGAGAATGTTGGGATGGAAGGTTCCGGCTCGGCTGACAGGGTTTGGGATATCTCAGTCGGAAAGTGCCCAAGTGGATATGCCTGATGTGGAAATGGGGCACGCTGGGCGAGGAAAGGGCAGGCGGTGACCGGTGGTGTTGGCTGGGAAGGGAGGAGCGAGCTGAGACTGGCCGCAGGCAAGGGATGATTCCACAACTTGGTTTATACGTGGCCAGCAGGGAGGAGCGCACAGGAACACCTCTCATCGTCAGGACCCTTAAAAGCTTAAGGGGAGATCTGATGTCTGTGCAGTCTTTGTCGTTCGGACGGCCGCCGCTGACCGAATCCCAAATTCTTTGCAACTCTGTTGGCCCGTTCAGCGAGCCATGACGCAAAGCGCGGCAGAACCCGAGACCGCCTTCCCTTTGGAGGCTGAGTTGCGATGAAATTTCGAGAACTGCCACAGCACTTTGCCATGTGACTTGATTGAACTTTCTCGCTAGAACAACTGTGTCTCCTTCCCCTGCCAGGGCAAGTCACCCAATGAGCCAAGAAATTCTGGATCCGCTTTGAAGCGAAGTGGGGCATATATGGCTGACACATAGTCCTTTTACACATCTTAAGCCGACCCTTGCCCGCCTCGGCCGAGTCTCGTCGCGCACCCCGTCCGCCCGGCCGCCGAGGCCGTGGATCTGACAAACGCCGAAAGACCCGTCACGATCGCCCGCGATCTCGTCTTCGACAACGGAACATTCGGTCGTACCGGCATCTCACCACCCACTCGCCTGAGAGGCCCTTCATCAAGCCCGCATCGCCTGACGGGCGGATGAGATGCAGCGTAGCATCCCGAGGCTTACAGTTCCGGGAGCCGCGGACAGGTTTGAAACCAACACGGGCAGGCGCTGCTGATCAGAAGAATGCCGCCAACAGCACACCCGTCCCGGAGCTGAGTCCGGGTGCCTTTTTCGCCCGAAGCCGACGCTACACTGCCTACAAACGCCATGAGCCGGTCAACATCCCAGAGCGCGATACCATGTCCAGTTCGGCGAGAAAATAAAACCGTGCAAGATGCCTCGTTCGGACAGGGCTCCTTTTCCTCCTTTCCTTGCTCCCTCAGCAACTTGAGGTACACCATCATCCCCCGCTGCTTATCGAAACGGGGAGCGAGGTGCTGTCTTGACTCTCCGTCTTGACCGCCCCCGAGTCGATCAGAGATCGGCGATGCCAGTCGCCAGGAACCTTCGCCGGTCTGGACTGGGCCGAAAGCTCGGGCCATGCCAAGAACACGAGGTTTGCCTAGCGAGAGCGTGATGTCATCGACCATGCACCCAAGCGGGGCGGGGATCGAGAGAAAGAGATCGAGAGAACGAGCCTCACCGCCGAGGGATGAATACGGGGCTGATGAAGGTTTTTTGGGGAGAGAGACATCCAGTTCGCTGACCTCTTGAGACTCGACAACGAGAGGCACAACTTGATCAACAATGTTGGCCCAACAAGCCATGCCGCTGTGCGGTGCCTAGGGGCCGAGATGTGAGGAGTCTTGCTCTCTCTGGCTGCTCGTTGGACTCAAATTTCCTCGAAAGCCCTGCCAATGGAGGGGAAAACGGCGGTAGTGAGCCCCGAGAGAGCGCCGCATCGCTGCCCTGATTCACGTTTTGGCAAGCTGAAACCAACGGGCGTGACCTTCACTGCCTGTGCCCCGCCGATGACGATCGCGCCGCCAGACAGACAGGGCTGCAGGCCAGCATTCGGACCCGAGACTTCCAAATTCGGTCGTGCAACAGGCGCAACGCCAGCGACTTGCGCCGTTCCTGGGCAATCCTGGAGACCTCTGCCGGCGGCGTCGGGCAACTGCCTTGTTTCTCTTTCTCCCCACGATATTCGAATCTTTCTTCTTGTTAAGATCGCAAGTTTGCACCATCTCCTTTCTGCCGCAGGATCTTTTGTTGCTCTTCTTCCCGTCTGTCGCTCCAACTCTCCAATTTCCGCAAAACCTTGGAAGTCATCCTTGAACGATCTCGACTCCACCAATCTCGATCTGTCAGCTCGTACTTCATTACCTTTCCTACCTCCCTCTCCCCCATCTAAGCCCATTCCCTGATGTCCAGAATTCTTAGATCTCTCGCCCTGTGCCTGTGTCTTATTTGGTGCCTGTCAGACTAGGAAATCGGCACCATTGGGACCGACGGCGGGGTGTGATCGACCGGCCTTCGCTTAGCTTCCGAGCTCCCCTTGTCGACTTGTTGGAGCTCCCGCGTGAGCTCCATTTGCTCCTTTCAACATGGTGCCAAAAACCATGGTCTCCAACGAGGTCTACCTGCTGCCGCTCAACGACGATGGCTCGCCCCAGGTCGCCGGCGAGTACATCTACCTGGCGCCCAAGAGCAACGACCCCATCACCCTACGCTTCGCCATCGAGGGCACCTCGAGCATCTGCCGTCATGGCAGCCTGTGGGTCAACATCCCCGAGCGGGGCGCTGAGTTTCGCCGCGACAGGTTCCGCGAGTTCAAGTAGGTTGAATCCCTGAGAATCGTTGCGCAGGAGGGGAAGACTGGGGACGCTGACACTCTGGCCCCAGGCTCGTCCCCGACTTCAATCGCACAATCGAGATCTCCATCCCCATCTACGAAGCCGGGGCCTACGCGTTCTACACCACCTACGCCGAGCTGCCCGACCTGGCAGACCAATTGACCCCGTCCGGCGACAATTCCAAGCAAAAGACGAAAAAGACACCATGGTACTACATCGACGTGGCCCCGCGCCTGACGCTGGATGGCCAGCCCCTGCCGCTCCCCGCGCTGTCCGTCTTCTCCGTCATCAGCAAGTTCATGGGCAAATACCCGCAGGACTGGGAGCGCCACCTCAGGGGCATCAGTGACCGCGGCTATAACATGGTGCACTTCACCCCGCTCCAGGTGAGGGGCGCCTCAAACTCGCCCTACAGCCTGTACGACCAGCTCGGCTGGGACCCCGCGTGCTTCCCCGAGGGCGAGAAGGACGTCCAGAAGATGGTCGAAAGCCTGGAGAAGAATCATTCCTTGCTCAGCTTGACAGATATTGTCCTCAACCACACCGCCCACAACAGCCAATGGCTGCAGGAGCACCCGGAGGCGGGCTACAACCTGACAACAGCCCCGTGGCTGGAGTCGGCATACCTCCTGGACACGAAGCTGCTAGAGTTGGGCTACAAGCTGGAGCAGCTGGGGCTGCCCACCGAGCTCAAGTCTGTGGATGATCTTGTCAAGATCATGGACGCCATCAAGAAGGAGGTTATCGCAGAGATCCGCCTCTGGGAGTACTACGTCATCGACGTCAGCCGGGATGCTGATGCTGCGGTCGAGTCGTGGGCCATCGGCAAGGTCGTGTTTCCCGACGGCTCTCTTCCTGATGATGGACCTGATGCTCTGCGCTCGGCAACCTCAGAGGAGCTTGCGCAATGGCTGATGAAACACGGCCTCAGGGGGATGGATCGCCTTGGGGAGCGGTTCAGGAGGAGAGTAGATCCCAGCGTCGCTGCTGCTCTCTTGTCGGCCTTGTACGGAAGATATGAGGGCGACAAGGGGTTTACAGCGGATCAAGCAGCGGCTCAGACAAAGATTGTGGAGATCCTCGACGTTGTCAATGTCCCCTTCTACCAGGAATACGACACAGAGGTGGCCGAAACCCTTCAGCAGCTCTTCAATCGGATCAAGTACGTCCGCCTCGACGAGCATGGACCGAAGTTGGGGCCCATCAACCGCGAGAACCCTCTGATTGAGACATACTTCACTCGCCTGCCGCGGAATGAGGTCACCGCCAGGCACAAGAAGGAAGACCTGGTCCTGGTGAACAATGGCTGGGTTTGGGGCGGAAACGCTCTGGTCGACAATGCTGGTCCGCAGTCCCGGGTCTACCTCCGCCGGGAGGTCATTGTCTGGGGCGATTGCGCGAAGCTGCGGTACGGAGACGGACCAAAGGACAGCCCCTGGCTCTGGGAGCACATGACCAAGTATGCGCGCCTGCTTGCCAAGTACTTCCACGGCTTCCGCATCGACAACTGCCACTCGACGCCCCTCCACGTCGCCGAGCACATCCTGGACGAGGCCCGTCGGGTCCGCCCGAACCTCTACGTTGTTGCCGAGCTATTCACGGGCTCCGAGGATATGGACTATGTGTTTGTGAAGCGGCTCGGCCTGAGCTCCCTCATCCGGGAGGCGATGCAGGCTTGGAGTACCGGTGAGCTCAGTCGTCTGGTCCATCGTCACGGCGGCCGTCCCATCGGCAGCTTCGAAGTGGATGAGATCTCCAGCACCGAGGTCCGTCGAGGGAGCGGGGACAGTGTTACGAACGGACACGAATACACCCGCGAGATCATTCGTCGGATCAAACCCGTTCCTGTTCAAGCTTTGTTCATGGACTGCACCCATGACAACGAGGTTCCTGCCCAGAAAAGGGATGCCCGCGACACGCTGCCGAACGCGGCACTGGTCAGCATGTGTGCCAGCGCGACGGGCAGTGTCATGGGATATGACGAGATCTATCCTAAGCTGGTCGATCTCGTCGGAGAGACCCGCCTCTACACGTCCGAGGCGTCCAAGTTCCCCGTGAAGGTCGGCGAAGGGAAGGGAGGCATTGCGGGTGTCAAGAAGCTACTCAACCAGATCCACACGCTCATGGGCATGGACGGGTACGAGGAGACGCACATCCACCACGAGGACGAGTATGTCACCGTTCATCGGGTGCATCCTGGCTCACGAAAGGGATACTTCCTTATTGCCCACACTGCGTTTCCCGGTTATGGCAACGGCAACGGCGCCTTCAGCCCTGTCCGCCTTACCGGCACCAAGGTCAAGCATCTCGGCAGCTGGATGCTTGAGGTGGACGCCAGCAAGGAAACCGTCGAGGAGGTCCTGAGCGACAGGAGGCATTTGCGCGGGCTGCCGAGCCGTCTCATTGCGGTCCCCGGTATCCGCATGGAGGTGAAGGGAGACGACACCATCATCACCGTCCGCGACAGATTCCCTCCTGGCAGCATTGCCCTGTTTGAGACCTGGATCCCTGCAGCAGAGCACTCGAGCGGCCTGGACACCTTTGTCACATCCGGCGCCAAGGCTGCGATGGAGGAGCTCGACCTGGTGGACTTGAACTTCTTGCTCTACAAGTGCGAGCCGGAGGAACGGGATGCCAGCGAGGGGCGGGATGGTGTCTACGACATTCCCGGCCACGGCAAGCTTGTCTACGCCGGCCTGCAAGGGTGGTGGAGCATCCTTAAGGACATCATCAAGGACAACAATCTCGCTCATCCACTCTGCCAAAACCTTCGCGACGGGCAGTGGGCTCTTGACTACATTGTCGGCCGGCTGGAGCGTGCCTCGCGGAAACCACTCTACAGCCGATTGGCTAAGCCCGCAGCTTGGATCAAGGAAAGGTTCGATGCGATTCGCACAATCCCGAGCTTCCTTCTCCCGCGTTACTTTGGCTTGGTCCTCCGGACTGCGTACATGGCCGCCACCGAGAGGGGCATCTCTCTCATGAGCAACAACATCCGCAACGGGCAGTGGTTCGTGCAGAGTCTCGCCATGGTCAGTGTGCAGCAGACTGGTTTTGTCAACTCTGCTTCGCTCTATCCGAACCGTCTTGTTCCGTCGCTCGCTGCCGGTCTCCCCCATTTTGCGGTCGAGTGGGCGCGCTGCTGGGGGCGAGATGTGTTCATCTCTCTCCGGGGCTTGTACCTCGGCACGGGTCGCTTCGAGGAGGCGAAAGAGCACATACGCGCCTTCGCAAGTGTTCTCAAGCACGGCATGATTCCCAACCTCCTTGGGAGCGGCAATAACCCGCGCTACAATGCTCGTGACTCTGTCTGGTTCTTCCTTCAGTGCGTCCAGGACTACACCCGGATAGCCCCGGATGGCCTCTCGCTGCTGGACGAGAAGGTCAAAAGGCGGTTCCTCCCGTACGATGACACCTGGTTCCCAACCGACGACCCGCGGGCGTACAGCAAGGAGAGCACCATCCGCGAAATTATTCAGGAGATCTTCCAGCGTCACGCCGAGGGCATGAAGTTCCGGGAAGCGAACGCCGGCCTGGGTCTCGACATGCAGATGCGTGACGAGGGCTTCAACCAGGAGATCAAGGTCGACTGGAGCAACGGCTTCGTCTTTGGCGGCAACCAGCACAACTGCGGCACCTGGATGGACAAGATGGGCGAGAGCGAGCGGGCAGGTTCCAAGGGCGTCCCCGGCACCCCTCGTGACGGCGCCGCCGTCGAGATCACAGGCCTCCTCTACAGCGCGCTGAACTGGGTAGCAACCCTCAACGAGCAAGGCAAGTACTCGCCAAGCTCCGTCCGCAAAGCCGACGGCTCCGAGATCACCTTCAAGGACTGGGCAAATCTCATCAAGACCAACTTCGAGCGCTGCTTCTACGTCCCCCTCTCCCCCTCCTCCGACGCCGACTACGACGTCAACCCATCCGTCATCAACCGCCGCGGCATCTACAAGGACCTCTACCGCTCAGGCAAGGAGTACGAAGACTACCAACTCCGCCCCAACTTCCCCATCGCCATGACCGTCGCGCCCGATCTGTTCGACCCGTCCCACGCGATGCACGCCCTCTGCGTCGCCGATGCCGTCCTCCGCGGGCCCACGGGCATGGCCACGCTCGACCCGAGCGACCTCAACTACAGGCCTTACTATCGCAACAGCGAAGACAGCGAGGACTTTGCGACGAGCAAGGGGAGGAATTATCACCAAGGGCCGGAATGGCTGTGGCCGACGGGGTTCTTTTTGAGGGCGCTGCTCAAGTTTGATCTGATGAGGAGGGGCAAGGGGGATGCGGAGGGTAGGACGGAAGCGTTCCAGCAGGTTACTAGACGGCTGGTCAAGTGCAAGGAGATGATTGAGCGGAGTCCGTGGGCGGGGCTGACGGAGTTGACGCAGAAGGGAGGGGAGGAGTGTGCGGATTCGGTGAGTTTTTTTGCTGCCATTCTCGCTCTGCCATTGCTGCTATCTTTTTTGCAGTGGGGTGTCTTGATGGGATGTGAGATTGCTGACGAGAGTGACGATACAGAGTCCTACGCAGGCATGGTCGGCTGGGTGCCTGATCGACTTGTACATGGACGCGGCCGAGGAGCAGGCCAAGTTGGAGGCGCAGGCGCTGCCGCTGAGGTGAGGCTTTGGCGGTGTGAGGGTGCGGATGTGGTGGAATAGATGGGGGTAAATAGGTGGAGGGTGTGGGAATAGCGAGTTGAAACTGGTGTTGAGGCGTCTTTGCTGTCTCTTGACGAAGCTAACCTTGTTAAACCCAAATGGCGTCTTGTTTTTGTTGATGGTTACTGGGCATGGCTAGAAGAAGCATAGTTAGTTTAGATATGACCGTCTGCATGCATATCCCGAGGAGACTCCAGCGGTATGGTATGTTCCTGTTCTGTGATGAGAGTCTGGTTGGCCAAGATCAAAGATGAGAGGCATCGTGATGGCATATTCCTCAGCAACCGGTTGATGTCCGGTCTTGCCGTCATTTGTTATCAGTTACCATGAGACCGGACCTCTCGGTGTCCGAGGGAGGGCAGAAGATGCTGAACATATTCTGCTCTGTACACCACAACAAGGAAAGGAGGAGGGAGAGTTGTGTGGTCAATGACAGGGTTGTTCAGGGGCAAGGGTTAGGGTCTGCAACCTTCAGCTCAAAAAATACAAGTGAAAAAGTGAAGTCCCCTCGACCGGAATCGAGCCGGTGACCTTTCGGTATCAATAAACGCATTTACAGCCGAACGTGATAGCCAACTACACCACAAGGGGATTGAACTTATTTCCTTTGCTCCGGATTTGGTCAATACGTAGTTGCAACTCGCTCTCCCCCCTGGACCAAATTCGCAATGGCGGAAACAAGGCCAGGCGACGCGACCAAGAGGGCTGTCCCATCCAAGACAGGCAGCAGAGGGTTAAATGCTCTATAGATATCATGATGGAATGAACTAACGAAATCTGAATGAATGACATGAACATGAGCCCGCTGTCCTTAGCCAACGGATAAACAGAAGGTAAACGGATGAAACCAAGTTGTTGACCTGTCCTAGAACGCCAACCCGAAACGCCAAAGTGTCCAAACGTGTCATTCCCGCCATGTCTTGTCCTCCCAGCCATCTCTTTTGTGAAGGAGAGTGTCGAAAACAGAAAAGATATTCCAAGCTGATTACACTGGAGTTTGTACGTCGCAACCACGAAAGCTGGTGGTGCGCTAAAAGGGGTACTCGCGAAGAAGGCGAATCCAAGATCGATGGCCGGCGCAAGCTCGCTGATCAGCGTGACGAAAAGGAGACTATATACCGCGGTCTATGTGTCGTGTGTTGAAGGTCCGATGGTGATGTTGTGCTGTGTTCCTGTCGACTGCGCCTAGGTCCGCTCCCTGGCAATCCACTTCTTCTTGCCCTTCTTGGGCTTCTCGGCGTTCCCGCCGTAGACGCCGGCAGAGCTGATGGGCGCGGGGTCGAACATGCCCGCGGCAGGAACGTGTATTGACCCGGCGCTGTTGCTGTTGGGCACGACTCGTCCAGATTCTGTCGCATGCGCCAGGTTGGTGCCGAGCGCGTACACCCGGTCCTTCTTGCGGAGGTAGCGGCGGCGCCAGATGCAGGCGCCCACCCAGATGCCGACGATGGCGACGACCATGATGACGAGGAAGATGACCCATTGGTAGTGGTTGCTGAGCCTGCAAGGGAGGTTCCCGGTTAGCCACGTGCGTCCCGAGATAGGCGAGGAATGGAGCGGCGGCCGCAAGGGAGGCGACGAAGCCGCATCCACGTGGGATGCCGATCTTTAAAGAAAGGGGCCACCATACCATGTTCCTCCTCCACCGCTGCTTGGTTTTGAAGTTCCAGACGATGCCCCCGTGGTCTCGGCCGCCTTTGCAGCCGCGACACTCTGGCAAAAACTCGTGTACCAGCCCTGGATGCTGCCCAAATCCGCGGGGTTGGCTGTGCAGGCGGCGTCACAGACGCCCGCTGTGCCGGTGCTAAAGGCAGCTAGGCGTGTGTCGCTGCAGAAACAGCTATCGTATGTGAGTGCGGGGGCGGTCGTCACTGCTGGTGGTACGCAGGCGCCGTTGACATCATACAAGGGGCCACACTGCGCCGCGCAAGCGGGCAGTGTTGCCAAAGGGAAGATTGTTGTCTCTGGGTAGAGGTTAGCGAGCAGTCTTCGCGATGATCCTTCAGCTCGGACACCTACCCATCTTGCGCGGGACCTGGGACTACGCAGCTGCTCGTGACTGCAGCTGTAACCCAAAGACTAATGCGAACCTCCAAACGCCGGCCAGACGGTCAACAGATGTCGAGAATTCGATCGTCGGCGGCGCCGATGGCCGCTATCTACCAATCCAACTCGTCCGCGTTATCCGAAGTCGTGGTTCGATGCTTTGACAGCGCGGCCGAGGTTGGGCTCGAACAAAGAGGTGCGTCCGGATGCGATCCAAGCCCGTCAATTTCTCCAACCTCACAATATCCGGCTCGATTTCGTGTTCGATCGTGCCGTTCGTCGCTTTTCCAAAAACTTGGTCGGGGGCGTCTTCACACTCGCTGACTGTTCTTCAACCGTGCAGCTGAAAGATGTCCGAGGTAGTGGTTGCCTTTCGGTTTCTGTCGCCAAAACCAGGGCCAGAGGCCGTATGCTGTCGCCGTTCGGAATAACGAGGTCGTCGGAGGTCTTGTTTGGTCTCTACTTCGAGGAGCGTCGGCTTCTGGGCATGCGTAATCCGAGTTGCAAACGAGCGGAAGGGGTCGGCGGGCGGTGCTAATTATTCGTTCGCGTATCCGTACAACATTGGGCTCGGCGCTTCCAGCCGGAGAAAACCGTCGTGTCGCTGATGAGGTGGAAGCGAGTGGGCTGTTGCGAAAAGGGGACCAAACGAGCGGACGAAGCGACAGGCAAGTTGGCGAGCTTTGGTGGCTGGAAAATGTTGGCAAGACCAGTCAGCCGGACACAAGGCGGGATCTGGTAGTTGCAGGTTGCGTTTGTGTGGTGCTGACGGAGAAGGAGGAGACCTCCGGGCGCACCCAGCAAAAAGCAGGAACCGCCGAAGCAGGGAACTGACAGGGACTGGACCTGCTGCCGAGCCAGATTTGGGCCTGCGCAGGAGCACAGACCCCGGGCGTTCCCGTCCATGCAATTGGCGGCGGCTTGGCTGGACTCGTAACCGTCATCAGATGCGCCAATAACCAAGTCGGGTCGCACTTTCTTGCTGGCCAGCCACAGGTACGAAGGACGTCGTAACCGAGATCCCGTCACTCCCACCTGCTGGGGATTCTGACTCCCTGTCTCGAACCCCAGAATTGCGGTTGTCAATTCATTCTGCGGGCTCAAGATTAGGTAGAGCTCCCACTCAACTGGGACATTTCGAAGTGCTTGGGGTCTTGGGCGCGACTCAGCCAAGGCCCGCTCCTTCCGCTCCCGGTGGGTTTCCAGTTTTCCACACACCATGTGCGCCGGGAACGGTCCCATATTTAACCACAAACGACCAATCGACTTCCAGCGTGTCGCGAACAGGGACTTTGCCGTCGCTTTTGCATAAGGAACCCTCAAAGTCGCAATACCGTATCCACTCAGTCAATTCGACCACCTCTATTTTTGGTTGTAGCCTGAGCGGGGGGGCTTTTGTGGCGCTCGTGGCTGCCGTGGCCAATTGAAATGCAAGTCGAGGTTGCATTGCGGGCTTAGTGGCTGAAATCTCTCCTCCGGCGTCACGTGGACCGCAGAGCGAGGATGCAGAGCTCTGCAAAATTCACGTGCGGGTTAGGGCTCAGCGTGCTGCCTTCTAAAAATAGAGGTGGTCGAATTGACTGAGTGGATACGGTAACTATTGCTTCTTTCGTCGTGTTTTTCAGGATCAATGCGACCCTGCCACATGCCGCTCGTGACGGCTCGTCACCTCTGCCAGCTCTGATTGAGGGTTCCAGGTGTGACTTGGTTGACGAAAACAAGCTGGGATGAATCGTTGCCTGGCCTTGCACTGAACGCTGTTCAGTGTTGACAGCCAACTTTGCGGTCTTCAACTCCTTGGGATTTGGGAATATGATCATGATTCATTGTCACAACCTTCTACTAATTAGCACTCAAGGTGGTCGACAACTTAACATTTGATGTTCGGTCGGCCCTTGGTATCATATTTCACAGGAAACAGAAGGCCTTACGGGGCTATGGCGGCTGGTCGGATCGGCGATTTTGGAGCCCCGACGAGTACTACACCCAGCCGCACCTGGATCTACCGCGAGAAGGCATCAACCTTTGTCCCTTGATCCCCTACGCACCCTCCAGCCCTTGTTTGAGACTCTTGCTGTCAACGGCATGATTAGCTAATGGCTCTTGGGTGGCTCGAGTGACGAGTCTCTTAGTAAGTTCTCTTCCATCATGATATCTGCATGGCTCCATGTTGGAAACGGCACTCGGCATGCGGTCATGGTTTCAGAAAGTGTGACAAAAGCTAATATCGCGCCCTCTGAGAGTGCCATTCCAGTCACCAGGGCTGTAATATGGAAATCATCATCACAGCTCTCAAATATGAGACTGCAGCACTGGCCGGGATTCGGAGCGCCGTAGGTTCTCATGAAGGTCCCACTTGCGGTGATTTTCGCATCAAATCGCAGAGAGGTGAAGGATGAGGTCAGCAACTTGGAGGTCAGAGTCTTAGGGCTCTTGCAGGATACCTAGCAATCTGAGCTGGTGTTATTCGAGTTGAGTTGGGAATCAGTGAGCTTCATTCAACCGCGAGACAGCAGAGATGCATGGACACAATCCCCGGGTCTCTTCTCACCGATGCGAGGACGAAACAGGGCCAATACCCCCAGCGAGGTACAGGGCCCGAGTTGAGAATAGCTGAGCCTCGCCTGATCAGTCTAAGAAGCTCTTCGACATGACGGCAAGCTAGCAGTTGCCGACTTGCTCCGGCAGCAAAGGCCAGCAGCTCACCGTCGCACAACCTCATCCGGAATCGGTCCCGCGGTTCAGCTTCCGCCAACCTGCATACGAGGAAGCTGATATGCGCCTGAGCCGTGGCCTTTCTGCAGCTCCCACATGGCTGCCCATGAGCCACGACCAACGAATTTCCTAGTCCGGGCTTCCGGCTCATCCCACTGACGACTCTCGTCGTGTCAAACAAGCAGGCTGCACTCCCTTCCTGATGACATCACGTACCCCTTGCGGCCCGGAACGGATGATGCTTTTGTCCAAGCCCGAGATTCCCGCCGTCATTCCTGAACACAGGATCGACATTAAGCAAGGCGTCGAGGTTCTTTTGCAATGGCGGTGAGAAGGATCATGATTGAAACGCCAGCTCATGGTTCTGCGGTGGACTCGCACCGCATGACCTCCGGCAAGCCCGAGGATCGACTGGAACACGGGACGAACTCGAAACGAGGCGACCTTACCACTACACCGGGCTCGGGTCCGGCGGCTCCAGGCTCGTCAGTGATTTGGTCGCCTTGTCTGGCAACGTGAGGCGACAGGTCCACGTTGCTGGCGCTGCGCTTAGGCATCTTGTGGCATCGTCCCGTGATGATCCCTCTCGGCCGAAAAGCATAGAGATGCCACTGCATGCTTCTGCGACTCCTGACCCCCACTTGTTCCGGATGAGATGCGTGTTGACAAAGTACCGTTCGGGGCCCTCTGATGCATTGGCAGAAAGATATCGCGCAATTTCGGTATTCGATTAGGACCGGAGAGTTCGAAACGCCATGCTGTGGAACACGGAGGGCATGGTTTTCGAGGTTGTGACTGTTTGTGAGACAGCGGGATGACGCCCGTATGGCTAGCCTTCACAGCCACGACCTTGGTTTGGGCGGCTGGTCGACTGAATGCTTCTCCGGTGGCATGGTCTCGGAAAGTTTCCGGGAAGGCGCTGACGCCGGGTTTGGAGCACGAGTCTGACATGGGCGTGTAGCATGAGGTACCTCGGCGCATGGGAGATCACGCATGCGGTCCCGAATGGCCTTTTGTTGGCATCCCGAGCACAGAGCTGATTGCCATGCTCCAGCTGCCGAGTTCGGAGAGTCCGTCGGAGGCAGGGCCAGGGAGTCGTGGGCCAGGGAGTCGTGGGCCGGGTTGATCTGCTTCCAGACTTATCGCGAGGCCATGGAAACAGCGGACTTGGGGAGATTCCTGCGTAAGAACAGAACTTTCCCAGTATCCTCTTGAGACCAATCCCTCAAACACGTGGGGAAAGCCAGCGAGGTGTCCTCTCAGATAGACTCAGCTTGATGACGCTGTCTCAACCACCAAGGCACCTCTCCAGGCCGGCTGAAGATTTGACCGGATGACATCTGACCATCAATCAGCTCCGGTCACGGGGCGAGCGGCGGATGATGCTGTCAAACACACCATGTTTGAGGTTCTGGGTGAGGTACCCAGCTGTCAATCTTTGGGATGTCCAGCTTCAGTTTCCCGAGGCGAGAAGTCCTGCAGGGCGGAAGCAGGTAGTGCTGGCCGGCAGGGGCGGCTCGTCCAACTGCCGCAGGTCACTTGAACCAAGGAACGTGTCTGTCAACATCTCGGCTTCCCGTAATCACACGCAGCAATGGTTCGAGCGGGTGTGTGCATGACGATCCAGCTGGTCTCCTTGTCTTCTCTTCAGTCGGCGGCCCGAAGCGCCCGAGACAGGAATTCCTCGGAGGGCCAACCATTCAGAAGGACGGACGACATGCGGCAATTTGCTCTCACGTCCGTCGAGCTGGAACCCCTTACTGCCGGATGCGTGGCCGCGCCGGGCCGTCCAATCCCCTGGCATGCCGACCACCGAGTGAGCATATGCGGTGCAAGCACCCGTCCTCAAGTTGTTGCCCTCGTCGCCTTCCTGACTTTGCTCGCTCCGTACGTAGGGGCAAAGAAAAGCAAGTGTTGCGTTGGGGGTCAACTGCCTCAAAAGGCAAGTCGACGGAGATCGATAGTTCCGTGCAACCCATCGGCACCGCGAGATTTCGGGTGCTCAGCGCATCGTCTTTATGAATGGCCGCCGGCGGCGATCACTGTCGAAAGATGGCGGTGAAGCTGGAATATCGCGCTCGCGTGATGCGACGACGTCTGTACCTGCTACGTCAGGCAAGTCACACGGAACCTAGGAACGGGCCACCCCTGATGACCGGCAGGAGGCCCGGCATGCTCGACGAGTGAGAAGGATGCCAGGACTCTGGACTAAGCCAAAGAAGGTTATCGAGGGTTGCACAAGAAGACAGTTGGCACGGTCAAAGAGCCCGCCCCTGTTTGCTGCTGGTGTATGTGCCGCTCGCTGGCGGCCCTAAGTCCACGTCGAAACCACGACGGCATGGCTCCGCATGCGGCCCGGGTAACAGACCTGCAGTCTTGCCTGTCGGTTGAACTATCCGAGACAATCGGATGTGACCTTTGAAGCATGTCCGAATGCCATGTGGGCAATGATGGCGCTGATGACGCCTCGGAGCTGGACGGTAACGCTCGGGGGTTGTGGTCCTGGATATGTTGAGAATGCGGCTTGACGCTCGAGTCTTGTGCATAAAGGAGGTGCCTCCCCGCTTCTGACCCTCAACCCTCAGGTCTCGAGACTTCCTTCAGACCAACTTGACTCAGTCTGAGCCACCGCTGCCGTCGCGTCAACCCTTCATCAGCGCCTCCACACAACCCTTCAACCCTTCATCAGCGCCTCAGACCCTCAAATCTCAGGTCCGGAGACTGCCTTCAGCTCAACTTGACCCAGTCCGAACCATCGCTTTAGTCGCATCAACCCTCCATCATCACCACATCACACCCAAGCAACATGTCGAACTCGTCTTCCACCTATTCCTCCAGCCACTCCCACTGTCAGTGCTCCGCCACTCCTCCCCTTGAAGTGGTTGATGCTGACGCGTGCTTGTGCAGCCAAGGGAAGCGGCTACTCGTCCAAGGGCCACAGCAGCCGTAAGTCGGACAAGAAGGCAAGCTCGAGCCGAAGCAAGACCACGTCGGTTCTCAAGGACGACCCATACGCATACTTGCTCAGCGACCGCGCGGGCATCGACAGATATGTGCATGAGTCGGCCTTTGCTGGGCCTTGGAGCCCGGTGGGGAAGTGAGTGATTCCGGTGAAAGGACTGGGGCGTGGCGTGGTTGGAACGGGTGTGATAGACAAGGAGGGCATGTGGTCCGAGACGAATGCTGGTGTTTTGAGGTGGCTGACCACATTTCGATTCTCTTATGCCGCGGTTTCTGGCGGTGGGCGTGGATGGTTTGTCGTCTCTTCACCGTCATATTGGGTCGCGAGCTTGGGCGATGGAGCAGTGTCGGGTATGAATGCACCCTTTGCATCCGAATGCGTCTGGGAAATGCCGTGATCAGCGATGTCCAAGTGACGCACAGCCTGGTTAGTGCGAGGTATGGTCAGTGGCCAAAACAGAAAGAGGCCATGACAGCCAATGGTTCCAGTCCGGGCCGAGATGCTGAGCGATGCTGGTCAGGAGGTGGGCGCCAGAGTCGGAAACATGCCACAAGGACCGAGTGTAATGAAGGAGGAGTGCCCAGTGGCCCATGATCGCGAGGGCCTCGGGGCGCCGTTGGGAGAGCAAGTTGGTGAATTCTTGGGGCACAGCAGGGGCCCTGTGGGCTCGTCAGCCATGACCACAAGAACTGTCTCGGCAGGCTTACCACATAAATACCATGAGGTATCTCTGGTTCCGCGTGTCACCTCCGAGCAAGCTGTCAAAGCCAACCTGAAGGCAAGCAATAGCTGCCATGCAGGCCTCCTTGGCGGCGGCGTCCAGGTTCGTCGACTCAGCCACGAGGCGTTGGAGTTCGTCGCAGTGGTGGCCTTGAGGGGTCGACTGGGAGATCTCGAGTGCCCAGAGCACGAGATGTCGAATGTCGGACTGGAGCAGCAGGTCCCACGCGGCAACCGACATTGCCATCAAGCCGCGCGATATGGAAAGGAACTCGAGGAACCGGGTGAGGAATTCGTCAAAGTTAGCGTCTCGCCTTGCCAGCAGATCGGCAAGGAGATGTCGACCAAGCAAAGAGCAGAACAAGAGGAGGGCGGAGCAGTTCGTCTGGTCGATCTGGGCCTTGGCTGCCGTGTTATTGTAAATAGAGACGGCCTTGGTCTGCAAATGGATCGCCTGCTTGAGCAGGCAATCCCTCCTGGCTGGTTCGAGGTCAGCCAGGCGCCGTGCCGAGACGGCCAAGATCTGGTGCATCAGATAGGGGGCCTCCAGAGCGCACTTGAAGAGGAGCTTGGAAGCGAAGTCGTGCATCTCGACATTCAGCTCGGGAGCGTGCTCCTCAAAGTTGAAGCGGATGAGCAGCTCCATGTGAAGCAAGTTGACCTCGGGTGGGATCTGGGTCGGGTCCTGGGGAGGTTTTGATGCTCCGCCAGCAATGTCGGGCAGGGGAACACCGTTGACAGGAGTGGCATTGCTTGAAGAAGCGGCAGAGGCTGAGAAAGCCGCGAAGTCATGCGGAGTCGATGTCGGTGGTACGGCGGCGCTGGAGGGGGCTGGCTGGGGTGGGTAACTGCAATCCCTTTCTGACAGAGTGCAGATGATACACTTTGGTCGTTGTTCATCGCACTAGACGGCGTCAAAATCAACCATGTTAGCATTTTCCAGCTTGTTTGAATAAGGCGTTGGGAAGTTGTTGGGAGGAAGAAAAAGAGCAAACCTTGACGTGTCGACGCTTGCACTCCAGGCATCCAGCTCTCGACTTTTTGTGACTCCTTCGGAGCATTGCATCAATCGATCATACAGAACCCGGCTGTTGCTTGTGTCTTGGTGTAATGTGATATCTCAGGTTGCATGGGGTTCAAGTCTGTCAAACAGCAAGTCGAAGACTCGAAGTTGTGTTCCGTCTGAAGAATTGGGGAATCTCAACGTGTTCGGCCGGATAAGGTGGAGCTCGCACAGTAGGCTTCCGACCTTACCCCACACTGTGCTACATTTCTTCAGAGAAGGGGAAGCACGATCAAAGCCTGCAAAGTCCGCTAAACAAGAATGACCATGGGAGTCGATTATCTCATAAGACGAACACACAAAACACCTCATTGCTTTTTTGTCGGGGTTCAACAAGCAAGCTAAGAAGCTTCAAGTCTACCCCGGAATTCGTCTTTGAGAAGTTTGAGAACCCTACCTCGAAGGCAACCATCAGCGACTGGCACTGTGGACATGATCAAGTTCACTGTTCAAGCAAACACCATGCTTTCCGGTCTCTCTGATAAAGAGAAACCAAACTCGAATCTTCTTTCTTCTCTTTTCCTTCTCAGAAAGAGCAGATAGCGGCAACACCGTCGACCTGTTCCAGCTCGAGCACCCAGGACCAGTCATTGAACCCTAACCCTCCTCCCCCTTTTACCCCTTTCCAAGGTTACAACCCCTTTCCACACCTCAACCCGTCACTCAAATTCCTTCCGTTTGTTTGACCACTGTTTGATGATAATATCGGCAGCCTGTTCAGAAACCCCCACGTCAGCACACACTCAAAGCAGAAGAACAGCCACAACATCCAGCAACTGAATCAACAGCGAACTCAGAACAAAGAGAACAAATAACAATGAAGAAAACTCACCTTCTCCCCCACCGCATACGCCGTCGCACTAAGATGCGCCCCCGGCAACATCGGCAACACACTCATATCCACCACCCTCAGTCCCCTCGCCCCATGCACCTTCAAATCCTTCCCGACCACACCCCCAAGTTCCCGCGGCATCATAGCCGCCGTACAGCAAGGATGCATGTACGACTGCACCGTCGCCCGCCTCACAAACGCCTCCAGCTCTTCATCCGTCTGGACGTCCTCCCCGGGTTGAACCTCGACTGCTTCCAGACCTTTGAGAGTGTCGGTGTGGATCATCCGCCGGAGGTAGCGCGTGTGGGCTATGTGCAGGGAGATGTCGATCGGGTTGGACGCGGAGCGGTAGTCGAGGATGGGCAGGTCGAAGAGATCGGTGAGGTTGAGGCGGACTGTGCCGCGGCTGAGGGGGTGGAGGAGGATCGCGGCCGCGGACGTGCCTGTGGCAAACCCGCTTTCGAGGCTGGGCGAGCGCGGGTTGGAGAGGAGGTCGGCGAGGGCGAGGAGTTGGGCGCGGTAGCCTGCTATGAGGGTTGGGTCGGAGTTGTAGGCGGGTGGGAGGTGGAGCGAGGAGGGGTCGGTGGTGTTGGCGAGGCGGCGGATCGCGTCGGTGGTGGTGGTGTAGGTGATGGAGATGTTGGGGAGGGGCACCCAGATGGCGCTGTTGGACATGGCGAGCGTGTAGGGGCCTTGGGCGGGGGTGCGGTTGAAGGCTGCTAAAGCTTCGGCGGCGAAGGTTTCGTTGAGCATCTCCGAGGGGAGAGGGTAGAAGGGGAGTGGTTTCGTGTCTTGAGCGGTGAGTTGACTGCTGTCTTTAGGGATGCTGGGCACTTACAGTTCCATTCCACCCGAGGCCCTGAGTGGTCATGCAGGTTTGAGCCGACGCCCGGCAGGTCGAGGACCAAGGGGATGTTGGCGCTTTTCAGAAAAGCAGCCGGCCCGATACCGCTCCTTTGCAGAATTGACGGCGTCCCAAACACGCCAGCCGACAGCACCACTTCGTTCTTCACGGAGATATTAAACGACGGGCCACCGTCAACGGGCCGTACCTCCACGACAGGGGGACCTGACTTCAGATTTCCTTTCGGATACACCACGCGAGCGACCTGATGCTTGACGAGGAGGTGGTAGTTGGGCCTCTTGTCCACCACGTCAGAGTAATGGCCGATTCCGGCATAGGATCGCCTTGCGGTAATGGGGTGCTCCGAGATGGGAATCCAGCAGAGGCCTTCCTTGTTACCGTCGGCACATTCGCGGCTCACCCAAATCCCCATCTCCTTCCACGACTCGCGGGAAACAAAGTGGTCTCCCCAGAGAAATGGCGGGAGGCTGGCGTAAATGGGCGTGGTGTTGTCGAACGCAGATAGGTCCCAGGTGTAGTTGTACTTCCTGGCGACTTCGTCAGAGGGTGGTGTGAAGGTGACGCTCTTCTTGAAAAAGGGATAAACGCCGTCCCAGCTCCAGTCGATGTCGTCCTTATGAGGACCATTCCGTTTTCCCTGAAGTTGATCCCAGGTGTCATAGTCGAAGCGCGATCCTCGGTCAAAGAACATGCCGTTGACGGCACTGCTTCCGCCCACGACCTTGCCAGCATACACCAAAGCCGTGCTGTTCTTAAGCTCAGGACTTGGCGTAGAGCTGAGCTGCCACCTGCTGGCTAGGCCGCCCCCGGTCCCCCAGACAACCGCGGGCGGATCATAAGCACCAGGGGCATATTCGACCTCGCCGTACTCAATCACAAGGATGTTCTCTGTCAAGAAGCCAGAAGAGTTGTCAGTCAGTGAGTCTTCGGTCATGATTCAGGGGTAATATGAAGGCTGAAGCTCGACTGACTGCCAGGAAATGCCTCGGTTAGCCGATCAGCAACAGTCAATCCGCTGGTTCCGCCCCCGGCAATAACAAAGTCGTAGCTGTCGAGGAGGTCTGAGGCCTGGCGCTTGACATTGCCCGTGTTCCGGGTGGCATCTGCCAGCAGCGGAGCTGCGACGAAGCCGATAAGGGGCTTTGAGATCCTCATGTTGGTCGACTGTCCGAGAGGCACACCCTGGCTTTCCACCTACAGAATGAAAGAGAAGTGTGTAAAACAAGAACAGAAGCCTGGGGGTTGCGGGTAAATAAGCCGTAAGTCCTCGGCCCCTGGACATGCATCTCCCGGACCCCGCTCAACCTACAGAATGGCACCCTGCGTATTGTTTTTGGTTCACCAATGAATCGTCTTGATGCCACTCGACCCATACATACCGTGATGGTATATGCAGAGGTCTTACATAGTAGGCTTACTTCAACACGGCCCGGGTTACTACCGAACTCAGCTCAGTGATGGCCTAGACATTCCGTTCCGCTGCAACAGCTCTGGGGTTCTAGTTGGGTATCACCCTTGTTGGTGAACACAGGTATCGATCTCAAGCATCCATCCCGCTGACTGGGAGGTGCGCTACAGAAACAGCATGAAAAGTCATGTACAGCACAAGGGGTAGCGTGCATGTGGATAATCCAGAGCCCAAGATGAACAGCCCCTGAACGTCCAAGCTGGACAGTAAACTTGCGGCACTGGAATCCAAGTTGCGCTTCCGCCATAGCCATCGTATTCAAACTCAGCAAGGCTGAGCGGTTGAAGTAGTCTAGCTGCTCACACAACAGTCCTCTTGTTGTCTGTCTTCACCTTCACCCGCCATCTGGGTAAAGGGGGCTATTTAAACGAAGATACCCTCCAAGTCAAACATAGTCTTCTACTCTCAGCAACACCGAGCTCTTGGGCCGTACGACTCGTCTCTCTTCGACTCTCACCGTCTCACGATCTCACCCCTCACGACATCTACCAAGGGAAACACTTGACCCTCAGGAAGCAAGACCCTCCTCCCCCATGCCTCCCCGCACGACCATGGACACTAACAAGAATATCCAGCCTCGCAGGTCGTACTGGATCGACTCGTCCTGCGACGAGGCCGCCGGCGGCAACTTTGAAGCCTACATCCACGAGGCCCGCCACTGGGCCAAGCGCGCCCACGAGCGCCTCACCAGCCCGACCGACACCGACTTCGCCCGCGTCTTCAACCTCATCATGAAGACGCCCAAGACCGACACCGTGGCCCACTCCAAGCCCTCCCTCTGGCAGCAAATCAACGGCCTCCAGCCCGACACGGAGTTCCAGCCCTCGATCAAGCAGGTCCTCGATGTCCTGTACGACTTTGCCCACAACTGGGCTCGCACCGCCAACCGCGCCGCCGCCGACGTGCGCATCTACTCGTCCGAGAAGGGCCTCAGCCGCTGGCAGCGCCTCCCCAACGGCCAGATCTACGACCCCATCAACCACCTCTTCGTGACCGGCGACTGGCAGGACGTAGTCGCCGGCCAGGCCTTCATCGGCTGGCTGCAGCCCAACCACCCAATCCACGGCGAGAACCCCAACCGCATCACCATCGACATCTGCCCGTCCGCCTGGGAGGCCATCGACAACCAGGGCGTCCTCTCGCTCGCCAACCTCAACCCGGCCCTGCTCGTCCCCACCGACCCGGCCACCAGCGGCGCCGGGTGCACCCTCACCGTCGACGACCTCTCGCCGGGCCTGATCCCGCGGTTGCTGTTCCACGAGTTCATGCACTGCCGGTACTACCTCCTGGACGACCACGCCGACCCCTCGGACGGCGTGGGCGGCGCGACCGCCGGCTGGGAGTACTGCACGGGGCTGAAGAAGGGCAGGGCCGCGACCTGCGCCGAGTCGCTCGCCATGCTGGGGCTGTGGGCGGGGCTGGCTGACATGAGCCTTTCCGGTAAAGGTGGGTTTACCGTCGACCGAGCGTGGGATCTGATTCCCGGCGGTCTGGATGATGTGGATTTGGATCGGTTTGCTGACGATGATGAGCAGGTGATTGCGATGAAACTGCTGAAGGGGATGGGACAGGAGGCTAAGTGGGAGATGGGGGATGGTGGGAATGCGGTGCTCAGGGGTGAGTTGTTCTTCTATTGGGATATCACGAATTGATTGTGGAGGGTGACTGACCATCTAGATGGATAGACTGTTGGCATTCGGCACTGGCATCTAGATTTAGGGATTAGGCACCTCATGTTTGGTCATAGGCTGCGGACAGGTTGGGATAGTAATAATATTACTTACTTTTGGCATGACTTTATCTCTGACTTTTTCGGTAATTGTTGCGGTGAAACTTATTGTGAATGTGGTTTGGTGGCACCGGGTAATCGTATGTATGTAACTCCGTATTGGCAGCTAATTGACTTGCTTTCCGCCATGAAAAAACTGTCCAGCACCGTTGTCTCGGGACTCAGTTTTGTGCTCTTGAATGCTTCCTCGGTGTGGGTGTGTCCTGAATCCACGTCGTGATGGTTCGAAATGTTCCGCTCGTTCAGAGAATGCCAATGGTTTGTTCCAAAATAAAGTTTCGGCCCTTGTGCTCAGGACAGCAGCCATCAGGCCCTGTTCAAGGAACCCCAGGGGCGGCGTGCTGGCTCCCCGGAAACAATGCATTGTTCAAAGAACCACGACCAACCCGTGGCAACCCGTGGCCACCCCTATTCCAAGCCACGGGGTGGCCCCGCCGCTTCCGCACCTCATCTTCTCAAGCCTGCAGAGTGTAGAACTTGTCATACTCGTAGCACAGGACACCATTCTTGCCACATCCCGCAATGTTCATGACATCGCCGACCGTGACATTGGCAGCGCTGACGCCAAGCGACAAAGGGAACTCCAGCGTCACGTTGCCACCCTTGAGGTTGTCGTAGTCCATCAGGAAGATCGGCCCCGAGATGTCGGTCAATCGTTTCTGAAGGTCCAGTTTCTGCCACGACCACCAGACTCGATCGAGGTTGGCGTGGTGCAGGTAGAAGATGGGATCGGCTGGAGAGGCGTAGAGGTCGCCGATTTGCCCTGTCGCGCGTCAGTCATCTATTTCCCCCCTGTTACAAAGGAAACAAAACTCACCATATGTCCCACCAACGCCATAATGCCCTCCCCCATGAACACCCGATGCCTCAAAGCTCGGCCCACCCTCCACAACCCGGTCAAACGACCCAAAGTCCGGCGCAGCAAGCGTCAGCTGCGTCTGGTTCATCGCCAAATACCTTCCAGCAAAGTACGGGCTAAAATCCCGCTTCAAGCACTGCGGGTTGTACGTGACCGAGTCCTTTGGGCCCAGGTGCACCAAGTCTGGAATTCCCGCAAACGGCCCGTCCTTTACGCACCCGCCACCAGTCCTGCCCGGTACCTCAAACGGATTGGTCGAATCACCCTGGACGAACTCGCCGTTCCCGCCAAAGCCCGTCACGGGGTCAAATACCGGAGATGAAGCCCACCTCTCGGCGGGTGTGTCGAGGGTCCAGTCCCAGTACGGCTGGGCACCCTTGTAGCCGCACTCGTCGCGCAGCATGCGCTCGTAGGTGGCAACGTAGTAGCGGTGCCAGGCGAGGAAGTGGCCCGTGTAGTGGATGGAAAAGGTCTGCTGGATGTGGGTGTAGACGAGGTCGTCGTAGCGCGAGATGACGCCCGTGTTGTTGAAGGCCGGGGTGAGGGCCGGCTTGGCGAGGAGGCATTTGACTGCCTTGATGTAGGAGGCCTTCTCGCCGTTGGAGAGGGTGCGCCTGGGGCGATGTTAGTCTCATGTGGTTTGTTCTTGGGCTGGATATTGGTAACTCACCATTCCTTTCTCACAATGGGTTTCTGGCCATGCTGAGGGTGAGCGCTGACGAGAACGCTCAGGCTGGCGCAGAGGAGGCTGGCGAGCACCAAGGTCGCGCGGAAGCCCTTGAGAATCTGCATTGTCACGGCAGGATTGAGTGCTGTGCCTGGCTCGGCTTGAGGGCAGGGAGTGCGAAAACTCAGAGACCGGGTCGGCCGAGGAAGGCTCTTCGTGCTCTTATCATTCTCCCCGACGGAGAAAATCTTTGATGCACCCCATCAGGCCAAGGACCAATCTCACGATATCCGCAAGACGTCTGTCTTGACTAGCGTGCTGCTGCTGACTCCCATTGCAGCGGTCCGCTGCGACGTTGACATGGGGAGAACTCTGGCTCCAGCCTTGTTGATGGGTCGTAATGGGTTCTAATAGGCGGTTAACCGAACAACAGCTTGTGGGATGTCGAATCTGGCTGCTTTCCCGGCCCGGCGTGGCTCGTAGCGAGGCAGAAAGCGGAAAGCTCGCCATAGGGCTTCTGTCCGGCGGCTGCTTGAAGGTACCGTATCATGCCAGCGGCGTCTCCTGTTGGGCTTGACCCGCTTCAGCAAGGTTGAGTCGTTGACGCGGTCCGATCACTGCGATCAGAAGCATGGAGGTGTCCAGATGAGTATAGGTACAAGACCCATGGAATAGGTTTTCCCCCTCATTTCCAACAGCTTTTCGTGCCTTCACTGCTCGTCGTTGCAGGCGCTTTTTCCCTTTCTCGTTCCGCGATGCTCCGGGGCAGAGGGAGGGAGTAAGCACGACGTTGACAGGGGGGGGTGGGAAATCCCTGATGGCGGTGGTTCTTGGCGAACTGCAATCGCAGCCGAGATGCGGCAAGCCCTGCATCCCATTTTGGCATTCGAAATCTGAGTCGGGGCATCGACGTCTTCCCCTTGTTGGAGGTTGTCAAGTGTTGCACTCGCAAAGAATCCTGTGCCAAAAGCGAGAATCTCAGCCTTATCGCGTGCCTGCCGCACGGGGCGCCTACGACCCAGCGCTCTGGAACGTGACGAGTGGTGACAGGGCGCCCTTGCTAGCCCGTACAAGGAAACGCGCTCTTCCAGAGTGTTCTGGCTCCAAACGCGTCTCTCTTCATCAGATGTTTGTTGAATAAACAATAAACCATTGTCCATCCGAAAACCGCGCTGTTTTTGTGCCAGAAGAGAAACACTCACCAGTGCTGAGAAGCAGAACCAGCAAACAGCCGAACCACGATGACTTCCGAGGTGTGTACTTACACAGTATTATCAGTCCTGGCGCTGCGTGACGGCCGAACTGACAGATGGCCTAGTTTTTCCGGACAGCGTTGGGCCCATTGCCCGCCGCCGTCAACACCCAGGTTGTTGGGCACGCACCTGTCGCCGTTGCCCCCCGGGCCCCGGGCCAGGAGAATACGCCTGTAATGCCCTCCGCCGTCAAGCCCGCCAGCAAGCCCGCCAGCAAGAAGCGCAAGTCCACCGAGGACCACGTGCCCGTGGCGGAGGTCGACTTGGACTCGATTGACGTCGAGGGCTTGCCGATGGACAACTGCGACCAGGTGCGCCGCAAGATCAACCGCTTCATCGACTCGGGCGCCATGACCAAGACGGCCTTTGCGCGCGAGCTCCGTGTCAGCCCCAAGTCGCTGAACACCTTCCTCGGCACGCACGGCCCGTTCAACGGAGCAGGCTGCGCGGCCTACGACGCGGCGTGGGCGTACTTCAAGAAGCGCGAGCTGGCGGGGATCAAGCTGCCTGTTAAGAAGCAGAAGATCAGCGCTGCTGCTGGCGAAGGTAGCCAAAAGGGCGCCG
The DNA here is from genome assembly GCA_023628475.1 of Chaetomiaceae sp. PF1801. Lineage (NCBI taxonomy): Eukaryota > Fungi > Ascomycota > Sordariomycetes > Sordariales > Chaetomiaceae > Chaetomiaceae sp. PF1801. Next base: position 33,873 of record JAMAKQ010000120.1, read on the forward strand.
CTGCTGCTGGCGGTGCGAGCGTCGACCTCAGCGACATTGTGCTTGATGGCGAGGAGGACGATGCGGTACCCGTCTTTGACACGTGCGACGAGGTCCGGAGGAAGATCAACGCTCACTTCAAGAAGCCCGGTGTCACCAAGGCGCAGTTCTGCCGCGACGTTTACGCGCAGCTCAAGGGCCCTGCAAGCCAGCCAAGCCCTTCCAGAGCTCGCAGCTCGACAGGTTCCGTGGCGGCAAGGGCCCGCTGAAGGGTGCGAAGAGTCCCTTATTCTATGGGGCGTACGTTTTCTTCGAGAAGTTGCGCATCAAGGAGGGCAAGCCCAAAAGCAAGCATCGCCAAGATATGGAGGATCTGTGGGGTCCTGAGGGAGGGCTTCCCAGGCACCACGACCAGGACGAGCCGTAAGTTGATTTCGTTTGTTGGTTTCGTTTGTTTTTTCGTCCGTCCATCACTTGTGCAAGTGCCAGTGTGAGCCATGCAGAGTCCAGACGGACTCAAACCCAATCGACCTGGACCTGAGCGAGCAGGAAATGGCTCCTTCCTCCGTCTTCATTCTCAACTTGGTGGCCACTGCAAGTAGTAGCGGAATCGCTCCTGCCCACGACCCTAGCTTCCTGCATTCAGTTTTTCCCAATCGGCGTCGACTCTCGCTGACCGCTCGTAATTCAGTCTCATCTGCCGTCGCGGCGAACAGCCCTACTTTGATCAATATGGAAAACTCTGCTTCTACTAAACCAGGCCCGGTCAAATCATATCCACGTCGGACCGTCTCAATCAGCTTCTTTCACTACTTCACGGCTTCTGTCCCTGTTCGCTTCGGAACTTGAACTTTCCTTCTCGTCACCTGATGGTTTGAATGAGCGTGAGGCAATGATGCGCCTTGACCTCTCGACTTTGCGGTGGTGCTTGAGGGGCTGTTATTATCTGGTGGCCTTACCGCGCGCCTTAGCTTAGGTTATCCTTAATTTGACCAAGTCCTCCCATCGCCCGACAGCCTGTTATCGGGGATTTTCTTGCGTCTTCCGTCATCTCCATTGTATTAAGTCGATACGCCTATTATCTAATCAAAACAACAGAACACCGTTGGTCTACGGGGAAAATAGTGCGTTTGCTCGTCATCACTTGCCTCCATCTGCGTAATAAGATCAGCCGTCATTTGGCCACTGGCAGTGCTGACTTCCATCTGAGAAACCCAAACAGTCGCCTAATCAGTCACTGAGGTGGCAAGGAAAGCAAACCCTTTACGATTAGTCCCCGCGATCTTTCCCTTCCAAGTTCCAGAACACCAACCCGATGAACATATTTTCCTTCAACTGGTGGAAATCACTCGACAAACTCCCACTCCCACAAGTCTCTCGCAAACGCAAGAAGCAACCACCTACGACAGAAATGGGCGACTTTCCATACGCAGTTCAGCCTCTTTCCCCGCCGACGCGCAAGTTGGTGTCGGTTCGCCGAATCTCCCAAATCGACCATATCCCGAGCAGCCCTTTCTACGTCATCCGTGTCGATGGATGGAGGGTCGTGGTTCACAAGCGACGCCCAATGTACAAGGTACGCTCACACCTCTGCCCGGCGCTGAGAAAGCATCAAGTGCCTAATGATTGACCCGTGATCTTGACGGAAACAGGTCGGCGATCTCGTCGTTTTTTTCGAGATCGACTCTTTCCTCCCCAGAGACGGGCCATTGTCCAATCAGCTCTGGGAACTCTTCGGCCAGCCTAACAGCCTCGAGTGGTTCCGAGGCAAAGAAGGGTACAGGGTCAGGTCGAGGCGGGTCTGCCACGAGCTCAGCCAAGGGCTCATCCACCCGTTCGAGGAATTCCCCCAGATCCTCATGCCCTTCGAGGCTCGCGCGAAGGCGGTCGGATGGAAGACGGCGATGAAGGAGCTCTTCGCCAAGTCCTTCGCTGACCTCCTGGGCGTGGAAAAGTGGGAGTATACCGAGAGCGCCCTGACCCTGCCCAACCTCGGGCGTTCGCCGGCCTTCATCCGCATGCCGGGGTGGAACCGCATCCAAGACGTCGAGCAGCGGATGTTCGGACGGAAGATGACGCGCAAGGTGTGGCAGGTCACCGAGAAGCTCGACGGCAAGACCATGACCGTCTACAAAATCGCCAACGACTCGCGCTGGGCCGCCTCGCTCCCCGCCCTCCCCGCCGACTGCCCGTCCACCATGCAGGACTCCAATTACCGCTACGGGGTCTGCAGCCGCGCCGAAGACTTCATCGACCGCCCGGACAACCTCTACTGGCAGCAGGCGAAAGCGTCCGGCGTGCTCGACGCGATCCGAAAGCTGCCCTTGGCCAACGTCGCCGTGCAGGGCGAGCTGTGCGGCTCCTCCATCGGCGGCAACACGATGCAGTACCCGGAGGGCGAGCACGAGTTCATCGTCTTTGCCATCTGGGACATCGACGGGGAGAGGTATGTGCCTCCTGGCAAGACGGTGGAGCACTGCGAGAAGCTCGGCATCCAGCACGTCCCGGTCCTCGATTGCTGTGCTTTTGGCGACTTTGCTAAAGACCTGGATGACCTGTTGGAGAAGGCCGAGGGGGAGAGCAAGTTTGGGGGTGTGAGGGAGGGGTTTGTGCTGAGGTCGTTGGATGGCAAGGATTCGTTCAAGGTTATTTCTAACAGCTGGCTCAGCCTGACTGGGAAGTAATCAAGCGGGCGTTGACTTTGTGTTCAGGTCGATGGATGGCGCCGATTAGTTCAAGGGTCATTGCCGACACTAACAGCTGGGCCAGCCTGACGGGGAGGAGGGCCGTGGTTGGAGGTTGGAGGGGGGAGAGGTGCATACAGCACCGCCAATGATCTCGCCGCTCGGGTTTTTTTGCTGGGGGCTGGACCGGCTGGTTGACTGCGCCACGCACAGCCTTGGGCTGCTTGAGTTCTGATTTAAGGGTAATAATTTGAGACGCTTCCCCACACAGGCTCTCTTTGTTCCGTCACTTCCTCTTGACCTAATCAATACAGCTGGATTCCTGTTGATTAGCGCCCAAATCCCGTGGCTTTCCCTGAGCATCGCAATCTCAAGTTTGGAAGGGCATGGCCGAAGTGTATGTAACGATTCAACTTACACTCCCCGCATGCACTGCCCCTTTCGAACGATGATGCTAACATCTCTGGCAGGCTCGGCGTCGTCGCAAGCGGCATCGCCGTCACTCAAGGCGCCCAAACCGTGGGCCAAGCAGCGTTGTTTCTGTCTCGCCTGTGGAGAGAGGTCAAGGATGTGCCAGAGACAATACACAATATTGTCGAAGAACTGGAGCTGGCGGGGAAGCTCGTGACGGCCATCGAAGCCGAGTTGACGAATCCGGTGCCGAGCATCGGGCCCGACGCCGGAGGCCCTCTGACGACGATTCAGTGTCTCACCATCCAGCGGTGCCGGCAGGTCCATAAGGACCTGGAGAACCTCGTCGACGACCTTGCAGCGGACATCGCCTCATCCAGGAAGAGGAAGAGACTGCTGGCCAAGGCGCAAGTGGTTTTGAAGAAGGAGACGCTCGAGAGCTACGAGAAGCGTCTCCAGAAGGCGCTGCGCTTTTTGGACTCTGCTGTTCAGCTGCATTTGGCGTAAGTTTAATTTTTCCATCGTTTGCCTGACGAATTCTTGCTCATGTCGAACTAATTATCCAGTTCCTCCATAAAACAGCAGCCCAGGCTGATTGCCGCGGAGGTCACAAATGTCTGGATGTCTAAGACCTTGCTTCCACCAGCAGAGGAAGCACCACCTGTTTCGGCAGAAGACACCAAAGAAGAGAAGGCTAGCAGCAATGACGACGAACCTGAAGTTCTAGGGTCTCGGCATGCTCGAAATACTCACCAGAATGATATTTCCCTGCGAGGCGCAAGGAGAGACCGTTCAAGCACGCTTCTCAGGCTCCTGGGGATTGAGTTTGAAGAGCAGTCTGAGGCTCCAGGCGCCTCGAAGTCAACGTGTAAGTTGGGATTTTGGGAAATACCGCTGTGTCTACTTCGGTGTCCCGTGTAAGCTGACCAGACCGAACGGCCAACAGCATACCGGATACGGATCTCGCCTCCACAATGGCTGGCGGCCAAAACCTGGGATCTCCAGGTGTCGATGGCATGCTCCGGTTGGACTGCACGTCTTAGGCACTATGTGACCGTGCCAAGTGATTCAGAAGTCTTCAGGATGGTCCGATCCGGCACCCGAGAACAGCTGTTCCGATTATTCGATGAAGGACTGGCGTCCCCATATTCGGTCAATGAAAAGGGTTGGACACTCCTCCACGTAAGCAGACACGGCCCCTGAATCAAACAGAAATAAACCCCGCTGACCGAAGCAAGCACGCCATGGCGCACAGGCGAGACCTTGTGGTGCCGCTCGCTCAACTTGGCATTGACTTTTGCTACAAGTCGAGGGCCGCCTCGGTCACCCCGTGCGATCTCTATTATACCCTGGGCAGCCCCCTGGAGCATCATGACAGCGCCCAAGATTGGGCCATCCATCGGCTGATGCTCTCTCACGGCGTGTACGACGACATTTTGTCCATCGCCCTTTTCCGGGATGCGAGCTACAGCCTGCAAGGGCTGGTCATCTCGCAGATGACGAGAAGCGTCGAGCTGTTCGACTCGTTCCACACCCATGTTTTCCCAGATCTGTACCAGTGGCCGCTCGAGAAGCGGATCGAGAATCTCCGCTTCAATTTCAGCACTTGGATTCCGGACGCGAAAGCCATGGCACGGTTCTTTGCCCCCGACGGCCGTTTCAGCCCCGAGCACCTTCGGCACCGATACCGCCTGGCAGGGGAGACGGTCCTTGAACAATTCACTCACCGGTACTTCCGAGAGCACAACAATGCATGCAAATTCGAACTCTACTCGCCGCGAGAATGGGAGGGGGTCCGGCTGCTCATCCGCGATATGGTTGCCGTTGTGGGCACCAGCGAACTCACGACACCGCCATCTCCTGGGACTACGGATGGCACATTGCTGGTTCAGGGAGTCTTGAATTGGAGGGAATCTACATCCTCCTTCAAGGAGCAGGACAGGCGGCATTCCAAGGGGCGGTGGCCCTGGAAGTATTGGGTGCGAGATGCCGTTCGATCGTGGGTCGAGGACGTAGGAAAGGCCGGTCATGATCTGCAAGCGTACGGAGCAGCCGAGATGAGTGTTTTCGACCGTTCTGAAACCGCCCAATGTTTGGATTGGCCTCCGCGGAGCACCAAGGGTTCCAGCGAAGGACCGTGGCGGTGGAAGGGCTTCAAGTACGGCCCTCGGCCAGAAGATTGGGATTTGATCTGGGAATGGGATCCGCGTGTGGACGAGTTTGTTGGGGACTTCTGGGACTGGGTCGACAACCCCCCTTTGTGTGTCCCTGGCGCATGGGTTGATGATGACGAAGAGAGCGATGATGACTATTATTACTGTATTAAGGCGCTTGGGATTGAGGGATAAGATCAGGAACAGGATGGGAACCATGACGAGAAGAGATCTGTACCTAAGCACCCATGCGAAAAACGCAGAGATGGACTTTGATAAACTCACCACTCAGCAGGGTAACGAACATGGACCAGCTCGTTCACGTTTGCATGACCGGGAAGAAATGGGAGTGAGTTGGCGCAACTTGGATGTGTGGGACGCCCGCAAGTCCAAGTTCTTGGGTTTCGAGGGCGGAAAACTTCAAGCGAGCGAAGATACAGTGGCAAAGCAAACGAGCTCATCTTGTAAACAATGACAGATCAATTGCACATACGAACAGTGACCGAGAGCGTAGGAGCGTGCCCATGATCTGTGCTTGCTGTGGAGTGAAACAAAAAAGCTTGACCGCGATGTGACGCTGAAAAGGGAAGGTCTTGGCGCTGCAGCTTGAGGTCCGGCCCCCTGTCCGACCAAAACTTCCAGCGTGTCTCTTCACTGGAACTTTTCCAACCTTGCCGGACGGCCCATTTACATCAACCCAACACAGCCGGCTTTTCGCGCAGGCGATTATGCCATCATGAAGTTCTCGGCATTTACTGTTGGCTTTTTGGCCCTTCTTACGCCGCTGGCGGCAGCATGGACGAAGGAAGGCATGTCACTTCTTGCCGAACACCCCTCCTCCATCCTTTCCAGCATCGCGAATGTCCTTTACTGACCAACCTGCTTCCCCCTTACAGACCGCGAGATCTTCCGTGTCCGCGACGAGCTGATTGCCCACGAGGGCCCCGACGTCACCTTCTACGACTTCCTCGGCGTCAGCAAATCCGCAAGCCTCGATGACATCAACAAGGCCTACAAGAAGAAATCCCGGCAGCTCCACCCCGACAAGGTCCGGCAGCAACTAATCGCCGAGCGCACCAAGGCGCAGAAGGAGAAGGCCAAGCAAAAGAAGAGCAAGCCCGGCGGGCACGTCACCAAGGCGCCCACGGCGGCCGAGGTCCGCGCCGCCGTCAAGCGCGCCGAGGAGCGCCAGACGCGCCTCTCCATCGTCGCCGACGTCCTGCGCGGACCGGGCCGCGACCGCTACGACTACTTCCTCGCCAACGGCTTCCCCACGTGGAAGGGCACCGAGTACTACTACAGCCGCTACCGCCCGGGCCTGGGCACCGCCATGTTCGGCGTGTTCCTGTTCGCCGGCGGCGGCGCGCACTACCTCGCGCTGTACATGAGCTGGAAGCGCCAGCGCGAGTTTGTCGAGCGCTACATCAAGTTTGCGCGGCACGCCGCGTGGGGCGAGAACCTCGGCATTAATGTGCCGGGCGTCGATGGCCAGACCGCGGCTGCTCCGCCTCCGCCGCCGCCGCAGCCGCAGCAGCAGATGTACCAGGATGAGGAGGGACGGCCGGTGCCGATGAACCGCAAGATGCGCAGGATGCAGGAGCGCGATGCGAAGAAGGAGAAGGACGCGCAGGCTGGCGGGCGCAGGGCGCGTCGTGGCCGGGGCTCACCTTCGGTGTCTGGGTCTGCGACGCCCCAGCCGCAGCCCCAGGGCGCCGGGTCGACGGGGACGAAGAAGCGCGTCGTTGCTGAGAACGGCAAGGTCCTGGTTGTTGACTCGCTTGGCGACGTCTACCTTGAGCAGGAGGACGAGGACGGCAACGTGGCTGAGTTTCTGCTTGATGTGAGTACCTCTCCCTCCTGGTTTATTATGTGGTGTCAGCAGGCTAACACCCTCCAGCCCAATGAGCTCGCCCAACCCACGTTCAAGGACACCGCTGTCGTGCGCCTCCCACTCTGGGCCTACCGCCTGACCCTCGGGCGCTTCCTCTCGAAGCGCACCGATGAATCTGCAGAGGACGACGCCGAAGAACCGGCCGAGGCGGAAGTTGTGGACAACGACGATGCGGAGTCTGAGCCGGGCAAGCCCACGCCGAGCAGCGGGTCTGCTGAGGACTTTGAGCTGCTGGAGAAGTCGGTCGACGAGCTCGGCCAGGCCAAGACCAGCGGCAGCCAGAAGCAGGGAGGTAAGGCTGGCAAGCGGAAGAACAAGGAGAGGTAATGGACGAAAGCCGCCCGTTTATGACGGTTAGACTGCTTGAAAATCAGCAGGATTGTTCGCAGATATTTGTACATATTAGAGCATTCACGAAGGGTGCTAATTTGCGACGGCTAGAGTAAAAAGACGCGGTATGTTATTTGAACCTCTTCTCCGCGCCTCCAACGTGAATAAGGACAGGTCCAGTACAGCATAAAATCCCAACAAAGTCCCAGGTATATCATTACAGCTCCTTTCCCAAAAGCACCCAGTTCCCAACGCCCAACCCTCCCATCAACCACCAACTCCATGTTGCAACCAAATAGAACACCTACACCCCAGCAGCATGGCTCAACACCCTCGCCGCCAACTGGCTAAGCAACCTCGCCCGATCACCCTGCGGCAGCTCCTATCCCAAAGGACACCATCAGTCAGCGAAGCCCTCTCCCACCCTGTCCTACACCAAGAGAGAGAGAGAACCTCACCTGAAAGACAGCATACACGCTCTTCCCCTTGGCATCGCGCACCGCGCCCAGCCTGTTCCCGGCAACAGCCCCCGCCACCAGGCCGGGCACGTTAGCCACAATGAACCCCAGCGCGCCGCCGCTCAGGCCGCCCAGCACGCTCCAGAACTTGGATGTCGGTCTCGCGCCGGGGCCTTGGTCGGCCATCCCTTCCTCGCGGAGCATTTCCTCGAAGACGTCGGCAAATTGCTCGTCTTCGGTTCGGGCTCGCTCCTCTTGTCGCTGTTGTTGTTGCTGTCCGCCGGTGAAGAAATTCCAGGCCCAGGAGAAGGGGATGCCCCCTGTTGCTCCTCCGGCACCCGCAGGACCACCGGTGGTGGTCTCGTCTTCTTGCTCGGCATCAGCGAACGGGTCGCCACCTGAGGGAAAACCAAAGCCGCCGCCGGAGTACAGCTTGCGCTGGGCGTCATAGTCGCGCCGGCGGGAAGGGTCGGAGAGGGTGTAGTAGGCGTCGTTGACGAGCTGGAAGCGGCGCGTGCGGGCCGCGCGCTCGGGGCTGTCGGCGGGCACGCGGTCGGGGTGGGTTTTTAAGGCCGCGCTTTGAAACGGGGGACGGGAGGGTTAGAAGATGGTGGGTGGTGATAGTGGTGGTGGTGCTGGGGTGTGAGAGCTTACCGCTTGTAGGCATCGCGGATCTGGGTGGTGGAGGCTGTTTCGGAGACTTCGAGGATTGCGTCTGGGATCGTTTGGTCAGTGGGATGTTGTAATCGTGGTGGTGCTGTGGGCAAGTACAGTAATTCGGCGGACGGCCTGCTTTGGAGGCCATCTTGATACTTTCTTGTTGTAAGTCGTAGTGGAGTGGTTTGGTGTTGGGTTGAGTGATGGCCGTTCGTTCACTTTGTTGATGTCGGCTCAGGGTACAGTAACTTTCTGAAAAAAGCTGGGGGTTCTCTAAGACGACGTCAACCTCGAAATCGCGCAACGTCTCAAAGCGATGTCTTGCTCCCGTCGTCAGGCTGCCGTTGACAGGTTGCACATGAAGGACTGGTCGACGTCATCTGTGGCTTGAAAGGTGGCTTGTTGCCGCCTGAATGAAGGACCCCTGTCAGCTCCGGGCCCACTTTCTGCAAGCCCCACCAAGGACACGGGGGTCCAGAGCAAGTGCCCCCCCCTCTTGGTCGATCTGTGCTGATCTTGGGACGTCACCTGGACCATCGACTTCAGGAAATCACGTCTTCTCGATTTATCAGTTTGCGGATTTCTGTCGTTCACCGCTATTGGAACTAATATTCCGACTGTTCTCCTTCGACCACCATGTCACTGCTTCAATGGGGTGACCACTGGGCTGCTGCTTTGGCCATGTTTCAGGGCACCCTTCGTCGGACCGCATGACGGTGGTCGGCAAGGTTGAAATGTGTCACTGCCCAATGGCCACACCTGCGCGTCGACCCCAGAACAACCTGCCCATGTGGTTGAAGCCTGACAGCTGCAAGGCCGGCCTGTTGGCTGCACTATTGGGTTGATGCCTGCCTGGTCAGTTCCTGCCCTCCATTCAACAAAATTAGCCTGGCCTGGTCCTGCCCCTCATCATTTCCTTGCCTCACACCTCATGACAGCCGGTCCCTTTTAAAGACCCCCCATACCGACCCCTTTAACCAGCACACCATCTCCCAGGCCGCCTTCTCTGCTTTTCAGCTCAATATCGACTTCGTCGCATTCTCGACGTTGCTTTCTCAGCGCCTTCGACGTCCTTGTCCTCGAGGGCTTAATTTCGCTCCGTTTGCCCCGCCATTGTCCGACTCACAGCGCACCTCATCCCCGAGGCAATCCAACAAGCAGTTCCCGCGTGCTCATACTCTTTCGCTCCCGCCTTTGTCGCTGCACCATCCCACAAAGCGGCGTGTTCTGCAGTACATAGCATAGTCAATAGAATCGAAGTTGCTTGCAACCCGACCAAAGCCCCAGCCACGCCGCTCTCTGCTAGCCCCTTAACCACGGCCATCATACTTGCTTTCTCAAGTGCGCCCAGAGCACAGCAGCAGCAGCATCTACCGTATCGCGCCATTTGAGAGGGCTGTATTTAGGTACCGTTCCACAGAGCTGTGTCTGACACAACGCCTTACCGAAAAACAGACGGATCACTGACACGCCGCAGCCCGACATTGCCCGCATCATGGCTGCCGTGTACGCAACCATGCAGCCACAGGAGGAGCTGGTGGCCCTCTTCAACCGCAACTTCACCCTAGATCCCATCTCCCAGCCGGCACCCGCACCAGCACCGGCTCCCGCTCCCGTCCCGACCCAAGAGCCCCAGGAAGAGCGCAAGATCGTCTACATCTCGCAGCACTACAACCACTCCGCCCACATCGCCAAGCAGAATGCCCAGCCACCACGTCCTGCCTCGGAACCGTCCCAAAGCGAGCACGAAGTCGTAGAGCGAGTCCTTCGGGAGCACGGCGTCGACCCCTCCTGCCTCTCCCCAGCCCAACTCCACCTCTTCAAAACAGTCGACAACCCCGAGAAGCTCCGCCTCCTCGAGCTCTGGCGCGCATGCCCGCCCACCAACAGCAACAACGACACTTGGAGCACGACAACCGTCGACCAAGAAGAGACCCTCGCCCGCCTGCGCTTCGAGCAACAGCAACAACAGCTCATCGACCAACAGCTGCAGCAGGACCTCAACAACAACATGATGCAAGACGACACCCCACCGTCACCCGAGCCAGAGAGCGTCATGTCCCTCGACGGCACGCCGCTGACCCCCATCCAGGCGGGCGACGGCCGCTGGATGATGGACTCCGCCGCAGCGTCGTACCACTACATGGAGCCGTACATGGCGTCGGGGTACGAGGAGATGGCTCGCCGTGAGTACGAGGAGTCTGTTCGCAGGGCGTATTATGCTGAGGCCGCTCCCACAAAGGAGAACGATATGCTGGGGCGTGTTGCCCTCGCCGCGGGCGCTGGGGGTACGCCGACTTTTAACCCCTCGCATGCGGATCCGGTGTACAAGATGACGAATGTTGGGGTGGAGGTTGGGTGGGGGAGGGAGGCGGCTATGGCGGATCAGTATGGGAGGGCTATGGCGATGCGGGAGGATGAGGAGATGTTGTGATTGGGTTGTTACGTGGGGTTTGGGTTAGGATGACAGTGCGGATAATTTGTTCAGGAACATGAGAGGGCGTAAAGATTGTGGGGAGGGATTGTTCAGGGGTATATGCGTACAGTGAGGACACTTTAGATGTGACACGTTGTTTCCTTTGTGTAGCCACCTCGCAGGATCATTTGGCATACTCGGTTTACTTGTCTTAGATCTCGCTGGAGTAGAGAACAGGTAGCAAATCAGTCACGGAGGCAATCCTCTCGCAGCAACGAAGGAGATACATGAGGCATGGCCTCTGGTTGATAGGTAAATGAGTTCCATTTTCCAAAATTGAGGTCGCCTAGACAGCCTCGTATATACCCCGCTGGACATCCAACACTTGTCTCTCAAGGGAGTCTTCACACACGAATCCCCAACCCCTCACCACTCCTGAAAGCTCTCCCACCAGCCCGGCCCGCCAGGTTTCGTCTTCCCTCCTCCCATCCTAGGACCATCTCGAGACCATTCCCACCCCCTTGCATACCCATGCTGTCCTACCAGTGGCCGTACCCGCCGGCCTCCTTTCCAAACCCGGCTGTGCTGTCCTCCCCCCCACCGCACGTTGCCCTTTCCAACTTCCATGCCGTCCGCTTTACCTCCCGGAGTGCCTTCCTCGCTCGCCATCCCGGGAGCTCTGCCGGCACCATCGCCAGTGCCGTACGTGGCATTCCGGCAGACTCGACTTCGCCGCATGTTGCGGGGTACGCAGCTGGATGTGGCAAGTCCAAGGGCGGGATGGGGGCGCCAGGGGGGGTCTCGTGCAGCGGAGGGGTGGGCAAAGGGTCCAGCAGCGGACTCATCTCGTCCCCCGATGCCGGGAAGTCTGGGACATCATCACCCCCAAAAAGCCCGGCATCGTCGCTGTCGTCGGGGGCGTCCGTTGTGCACAGCACGTGCAGGTTAAAGTCCGAGTCGCCTGCTGGGTCCAGCATCAACAGCATGGGGTTGATGCTTGTGACGGGCTGGTGGATCAAAAAAAAGGGAATGTCAGCAACTTTGTGATGTGTTGGGCAATGTCCGAAACTGAGTGCAACTTACGATTTCATTGTCGAATCGGCCGAGGGACCGCAAGGGGGGGGTGCCCGTGGGCAGCCAGGGGGCTTGCTGCTTGGCCACGACGTCGAACAGGCCGAAGGGGTTGGTGGTGTCGATGGCCATTTTTGTGTGCTGAGCCAACAGTGAGTGAGTATCAGGAGTAAAAAGTGTTGTTTTGTTATTCAGTCTGGGCATTTCCCGTGTTGGTGATGCTGAGAGGGCAAGGTAGGTCTGTTCAACGTCACTTACACGACTGAAACCGAACAATGTAGATGCAGGCGAGGTGTGCTTGTGTGTTCCGTGTTTGCTAGGTACGAGAACGAAGGTGAATGGATATGTGTCCAAGAGTGAGAGACAGTCGAAGATGTCTGGTTGATGGAAGTGTCGGAATGGGAAGAGGAGAAGAGAGATGAGAGCACTGTTATACCCATCAGGACGCCTCTTGCGGTGTACGTCAGTCAACCGAGCGCACCGTAAGGTTCATGAGGTCGTCATTACTACGCGTTCTGCTCTGCGATGTATGCTGCATTACGGCATCCTGCGCCTTAACTCTCCTCGTGGCTCGTTTACCTGAGCCACATCAAAGAGGCGAGAAGAGACACTAGTGCAAAGGTCAGAGATAGGTCATCAATTATAGAGTGGACGGCAAACTACCTTAAATTGACCGAGTACCTGGTGAGATATGTTGAAATGCAACGCCGAATAAACCGTTACCGAGCAGCACGGGCTGACCTGCAGTCCTGTCTCCGAGCCATGGGGGTCGATCTTGACTCCCTCAACTCGAGAATATCGTCACGCTGACCTACTCATCGCTTTCCACCGTCGCGGCCCTGAATACCAAAGTGGGGCCTCTCGAGCCCAAACCGCTGATGAAGTTCTCCCCGTCTCGATTTAGAAGGGCGTTATCATCTCGCAGCATTGTTCCCCCGGACGGCTCCCCACACTCCCTCTCTTCCACCACCGAGACATGCCAAGGCGAACGCACCGGTCCAGCGTCATTTACACGCTCCTCCCGGTCATCAACCACAACGCCACGCATTCCGTCCGTGAAGTCTTCGGCGTTGCCCCGACGACGAGCCTCCGCCGACCTCTGTCCACCGACATCCCCGATTCCCATACTGTAATTTGCACACATGTGACGCGGCTCGTCAAGCTCTGTTGAGGAGTCCGTTGAGGGACCCGTTGAGGAACCGCTAGCCAAAATACGTCGGCGTCTCCGTCCCGGCCCAGCCCTCCTCGCCTCGTAAGAGTCCACGCTGCCCAGGCTTGCAATCCGCAGCCAGCCGTGCATATGCTGCCGTTGTGCCTCCGTCTCTATCTCATCGTCACTGCTGCTGTTACCGCTGAGCGAGGAGTAATCGGGCTGTGACGCGAGGCTCAGGTAGTAGTCCGAGTCTGACTCGTAACTGTGACGTGATCCCTCGGCCCGTCGTCCTGCGGTAAACGTTGGCACGGGAATAAACGACGGATTGTTGTGGCGCGCGGTATGGAATCTGGGAGGTGGCGGTGTCGTGACGTGACAGATAAGGCCCGGCTGGTCATGGTCATGGTCACGACCGCAGCCGTGGACCTGAACTTCATCCTTTTCAGGCCCAAGGGTTCCATCGTGGTGGACTTGAACCACGCGATATCCCGAACGCCTGGGACGGGGCTCGTATCGGCAGTCGCGGCGCGCTCTCGAAGGGAGTGAACGATGCCGCGATGGGGGAGACAGTCGCCCTCCCACGATGGTCGGCATGCCATCTTCTTCGTCCACGTCGCTGCAGGGTCCGACGGTGCTCGGTCCTGGTAATTTGAGCGGCGGGTGACGAGGAGGAAGAGGGTTTCCGCTGCCAGGGAGGTTGTAGAAGTTCAAGACCCGGCAATTGTTGAGCACAGCTCCCGGCGCCTGACGATCGGGATCGGTGGTGTCAATAAACTCTCGAATAACCTTTCTGCGCTCGACGAAGAATTCGGAGCTGTCCGTGTCAGAACTGGACTGCGTTGATGACGACGTTTGTATGTCTGGAACAATGAGCCGAGGACCTCGCTGAGCCGGTGGCTGCTCTCGCCTATGTTGGGGATCGGAGGGTTCTGTGTGCCGAGGAGCCCTGCAAAGGTCGGGCCTTGAAAGGTGCTGATATAATCATGTCAGAGTAACCCGGAAAAGCTCTGGTCTTTCGCACAGACTTACCAGCTTGCAACATAGGCAGAACCTGTCCCAGGAATACAAAGTAGTACCCTGACAGCAACATGTGTTGTATGAACGTCCTAGGCAGAGATTGCCCGGTCCGTTCGGCAAGATAGGAGGCATTGTGAGAGATCAGTTGGGCTATGTCTCTCGGTGTTTGTGTGGTGGTGCCCGGAGTGATGCTGTCAAAACCCCCTGGACTTGGGAAGATGCCTTGATGTTAGGAGTGCTTCCTGGATGTTTTATGGGCGGCTGCTGGAGCTGCAAGAGGCAGTCAAGGTGAGTTTCGGCGCCCTTTATTATGATACCGTATTCGAATGCCTCTGCCGGCTGCAACGTGGCAGCAGCCCCTCGGGACCCGCCAAGCGGCATCATGACCATCACTCGTGGAGGGGTGGAGAGTCAGATGGAGGAGAGGCATGAGTGACACCTTTGCGAATGTTGACAATGGCATGCCTCAGCTTTGAAGCAAACCTCGACTTACGTCCTCATTCCACAAAGAATGTGGGAACAGCTGTTGGCAATCGGAATAATCTCATTGTTTCCTGTAGCGCCCAGTTAGTATGGTCTGGCGGGCCTAGTCGGGCAGCATGAAAGGGCTCTGTCCACGTGTGATCAATCCACATACCTTGAGACCACAGTGCCGTCCACATGAAGGACTTCATGAACTTGGCAATGCGGTGTGTGACCGGTATTCCACCCGGCCCCAACCATAGCCACTCTCATGGATGGCAGTCAAGTGCAACCTGTGGTGCAGCAATGCGCAACTTGTCGTGTGAGTGCTGACCTGATCAGATATGATTAGAATTTGGTATGAAATTCTTGGTTGCTCCAGAGCGTGCTTGGGCCTCTCCCGCCGGCGCCATTTTGCGCATTGCTGCTGCACCGATTCGGAGTCACAAAAAGTGGTGTTAAAACCCCGCAGAGACCAATAAAAGAATTTGGGCACCTTCTCATGAAGCATGGATGTTGTATCGTTTTTCGAGCTTAATGATGTGGGAATAGCTTCACTCAGAATGTCGCCTATGCAAACAACGGAAAAGGGGTTGCTTGTTTCGTGGGCAACCAAGAAAATGGGGCCTTATCGGCTTATCGCACCTGCGGGTCCACCTTGAGGAGATCTGTGGCGCAAGGCTGGAAAGAGGCGGGGCTTCAGCCACAGTGCAGCTACCTTGCTGGGAAGCAACGCCAGCTCCAGGCTGCCTGATGGGAGCTCATGCAGCAACAGCTCGACGACGCAGAACAAACCGATCCTCACCACCACCACCGCACCCAACTAACAACCCACGAAGTCCCGGTGCTTTTCGACGTCGCAACACTTGATACACTCTCTAACACTCCAATTTCACCAGATTCACATTCGCAATGGTATGATTTACAGTCGCGCCGAGCCATGTGCTTCCATGCAGACACACCAAGCCGACACTGACACTCCCACCTCCAGACGTCGATAGGCACGGGCTACGACCTCGCCAACTCCATCTTCTCCCCCGATGGCCGCAACTTCCAAGTCGAGTACGCCATGAAGGCGGTCGAGAACGGCGGCACCTCGATCGGCATCCGGTGCAAGGACGGCGTCGTGCTGGCCGTCGAGAAGATTGTCACATCCAAGCTGCTCAAACCCAACGCCAACAAGCGCATCGCCACCGTCGACAGGCATCTGGGCGTCGTAAGCTCCCTTTCTCTCCATACTCCAAACACAGCCATTCCCTAACCAATTTATTCGCTACAGGTATACTCCGGCATGATCCCGGACGGCCGCCACTTCATCGACCGCGCGCGCGACGAAGCCCGCGCCTGGCGCGACACCTTCAAAACCCCCATCTCCACCGCCGACCTGGCCTCGCGCATGGGCGGCTACATGCAAGCCTACACCCTCTACCAATCCGTCCGCCCCTTCGGCATCACCGCCATCATCGGCGGCTTCGACAACCCGCAAGAACTGCCCGTCGACGGCGAGGTCGGCAGCGGGCCGTCGTGCGGCGCGGGCGGCAAGGTCGAGGGCAAGACGCACGGCGGCCCCTTTCTCTACATGATCGAGCCGTCGGGCTTGTACTGGGGCTACTACGGCGCGGCGACGGGCAAGGGCCGGCAGGCGGCCAAGGCGGAGCTGGAGAAGTTGGATTTGGGCGGGCCGGGCGGTCCGTCGCTGACGCTGGAGGAGGCGGTCAAGGAGGCGGCGAGGATCATTTACGTGGCGCACGACGACAGCAAGGACAAGGAGTTTGAGCTGGAGATGACGTGGATTAGCGGGCCTGACGGGCCGACTAAGGGACTGCACCAGGAGGTGCCCAAGGCGTTGCGGGAGGAGGCCGAGCGGTTGGCTAAGAAGGCGCAGGAGGCGGATGATGAGGATGAGGAGGAGGAGGAGGGGAAGGAGAAGATGGAGGAGTAGGCATGGGGATGAAGTGGTGAGAGGGACATGCATGTGGCGTTATTGTACCATATGAAGCGACGACTACAGCTTTGCGGGTGGGAAGATAGACTAATTTCCATCTGGCACTGGGTACTGGGACCTGACGAATTTGATCGTTGCACATGCGTGGTGTTTAGCTTCTCTCGTGTGTGAGCAGGCGCCACATACCGAGCTTGGACCAAGCGAAAACAACAACTTTCTACTCTGGGTATTATCCTCCTATCTACACATCACCTACCCTCCTTCTCCTGCCCCTGCGCCGCCGCCGCCGCAGTGCTAGCATGACCCTGGCACCAATTCAACCAATCAACAAAAAACGCCGGCTGAATCTTGACCTCGCCGTTGAACCACCTCAGCTGCGTCTTCGCATACAGCTCAAACACCTCCCTCCTCTTCTCCTCGCCGGCGCACACGACCGACGCCAGCGCAAGGCACGCCGTCGACACCGACCTTGCGAACGCGTGCGACATGTCCCGGGACGCCTCCTCGTGCAGGTCCTCCATTAGCTCAACCAGACCCTGCAGGTCCAGCCCGGGCATCTCGCCGGCAGCGACCTGGCTGTCGCGTCGCGCCTTCTTGAGGCTCTTGGAGAAAGTCGCGATGATATCGCCGGCCTTGTGGGCGAGCGCCTTGGTGGTAGTGGTGCGGATAAGGTGGAGCAGCGGGAGGAGGAGATCAAAAACCTGGGACTTGACATCCGGGCGCGCGGCCTCCTTCCTCACATAAATGGCCAGCAGGTCGAGGACGCGGTGCTTGAAGTTGACGACCGTGTCCTTGGCGTCCTTCTTCTCCTTCTTCTTGTTGCCCGCCTTGGCGCGCTGCTTGAAGATCTCGGCGAGCTTCTCGTCGACCGCCATCATCTCCGAGTCGGTCATGTCCGATTCGGAGCCCGATTCCGCCTCGGCGTCCTTGTCGAGCCGGTGGCTGCCTAGGACCTCGGCGAGGGCGTTGTCGAGCGCGTCGAGGGCTTCTTGGTTTTTGTCTTCGGCGTTTTCGTCTTCCTTCTCGTCGTCCTCGGAACCCGCGTCGCTATCGTCGGGTACTTCGGAGCCCGCGTCTTCGAGGTTGACAATCTCGACATCAGAGTCAAGTTCTTCCTCGTCGCTTTCGCCGTCGGCCGCTTCCGCATCCATCATGTCCTCATCCTCAGTGCTGAAAAGCGCCTGCTGTCCCTTGGCACTCTCCTCAACAGCCAGGGGATCCGTAAGCAGCTTGAGCGCTTCCTCCGACATGTAGCCGGTGAAGGCTTCAAACACCTGCTGAGAAACCTGCCGCATGAGAGATGACGGCCGGGCGACCATCGCGAGCAGGATCTCAACGAGGTACTCAGAAATGCCCTGATCAGACCCTTGCCCGACGCTCTCAAGCTTGTTGTAGCACTCGCCAAGTTCCTCAAAGAGGTCCACGACATCGGGGTCCTGGTTGTAGAACTGCAGGACGCCCACGGCATGCAGCAACGCCAGCGCCTGCCGCGGCTCCCTTGTATCGTCCGTCTGCTTCTCGGGGTCGAGGAGGTCCTTGAGGCGCTCAAAGGCGGCCGGCAGGACTATGGCCGCAACCTCGTCGTCTGGGTCCACCTCGGCTTCAATGGAGAGGATGGCGTTGCAGAGGTGCCCGAAGTCCTCGGGTCTCCGCACCAATTTGGCAAACGCTGAGGTGGCCCTTCCCCTAAGCGATTCCCTGATTCCCTCTGGCACCGACTTGTTGGAGTAGGCGAGCTCGGTGAGCGCATTGATCGCCAGCCCTGGAACTGACGTGCTCGAGGTGTCGGCCTCGGGTGTTTCAGAGGGCACGCTAGCAAGCTTGAAAAGGTAGCCGCCGAGGGCTTGGTAGTACTTGGACTCGTCAAGGCCGCTCTTGGCTGGGTCCTTCAACTGCAGGATCTTGAGGACGGGTTTGACTGTGGAGGGGCTTGTGTGCTGGAGCATCTTGTCGATCGTCTTGGTGTTTGTGCGCTGGTCGAAGTTGTATGCCCCGTGTTTACCAAGCAGCTCCTTGAGAATGGTTGGAAGGAGCGCCGGCGCGTTCTCGACAGCAGCCTCGATGGCCTTCAGCGCCTTCAAAGCGGCGCGGTGCAGGTACCGGTCCTCCTTGGAAGCCTGGTTCATGAGGCACACCATCATATTCTTGCTGAAGAGGGTCGACACGATAAACGAGTGATCGGTGGCGCCTTCGAGCATCTTTTGGAAGATCATGAAGCCTGAGAACTTCTGGGCGTCGGACGCGTTCTTGGAGAAGAAGCTCTCTGTATGCTGGTTAGTGACCATATTTCCAAGCAGGTTTCTGGGTAACTCACCATCAACAACCCGGTTCCAGGACTGTTTGAACTGCTCAGGGGCATCGGACTTGGCTTCATTGCCGAGCTTGACAAAGTGGGCGAGAATCAGGTCCCAGACAAAATGCAGCTGGGCGGTCCACTTGCCCTGCTTGGGCTTCTTGTTCCCATTCTCCTCCGGCGACGCCTCCTTTCCGCTGTCCTTCAAGGCCGCGGGGAGAGCGGCCAGAGATGTAGTTGCGAGCGGGTGTCGCCACGGCTGAGCCGGAACCTTCATGTCAGGGAAGCGGTCGAGGGCGGCAATCCAGATGCCGACGCCTTCAGGGGTCTTGGCGTAACCCTCCTCGTTCAACTTTTCCAGAGTACTCTCGGCAAGCTTCTTGTCCATCTGCGAGACGGCCTGCACAATGACATAGCCGCACTGCGACTTGAGCCAGGCCTTCTTGCCCGCCAACCTCAGCAGCACGTCCAACACCGAAAGCCATCTCGCCTTGTCGGTGAAGAGGACGCCAGAGCGCACAAAGCTCTCAATGCCAAACAGTTGTCCAAAGTAGTGGTCCCTCTCTTCCTGCCCCGGAACATTTCCTCCGGCGTGTGTCTTTTCCAGAAGGATGCCCAGTACCTTGTCGAAGGTCAGGCCGGTGTACTTGGAGCCCGCCAGGTTCTTCTCCCCAAACAGCTGGCCCAGGATCTCGGTCAAGACCAAGCTGAAGCCTAGCCTCGAAGCATTCCTGCCGCTGGCAAGGCCGCGGAACAAGCGCTTTTCGAGATGGCGCAGCAGGACAGGTTCGGGAACGCCTTCGCCGCCGAGGAGCCCGGATATGATGGCATCGGCGGCCTCAATGCGGTCGGCAACGTCTTCGCTCCCGAGTTTGTTGTAGAGCTCTAGTTCCCTCTTGCGCTCGTCGACGGTAGGCTGCTCGGTGAACGGGGACTTGTCGAGGGCTTTGGACGGCTTGGACTTGAACGAGCCATTGGTTGCCGAGGCATCCTTTTTCGAGCGTTTTTGAGACGGCTGTGTGTCATTAATCGGCTCTTTGGCCACGCGCTTCCGTTTGTTTGCCATTTTGTGTGGTGCTTCGATCGTAGATGAGTCTTAACACGGCACTCGATAGCAGTAGATTCGGGCGATTCTGACCTCTTCCAGAGCTTCCATTCCCGAAGTTTTTAGCGGGGCCATATATTCTGCCTTTATTGACCGCCCTGAGGCTGGATAACGGAAAACGGGGGCGGGGCCGTTGTGCTGCGGCCAGGGATCCTGGTTAACGTGCATCAGCCTACATCTCCAACCCCGCTTCTTGCATTCATAGCTTCTGCCATCAACCACTTTTGGAATCAGCTTCGATGTCGCGGACGAACGACTCAAGTGCTTTGATCCTTGCTAGAGAAGGCCAAGCTTTGCGGAAGGCGGTTGCTAGTTGCCTTAAGACCAGCCATGGTAGTTCCCCGAGCGAACTTGGAAGCAGTCGACGATGAACGACACATCCAAGACTGCAACTCCAACGTCGGAGGAATCAGTTACCAAGGTTCTTTCAAACTCTTCCGGAGCTGACAAAAGATTTTGCCTAGATGCCAATCGCTATGGTCTCAAGTTCGTTACCGGAGACTTGCTATGGCCAGTGCACGAGGGCTCAGTCCGTATCAATGAGGGTTGTTTTGACGGGATAATGCAAGCCTTTCCTCTGAGATTTCAAGGACAAGACGGGTCAGACCACCTCGTTTGCCGTCCTTCACAGGACTCTTGGAGCTGTTTCGACACGAATCAACAGGAGGCATGTCGTCTTTCCAGACAGTGGCCCCGAAACGTTCCGGCGTTTGAGATCTCGTACCCAATCTCAGCCATAAACCCACATGATTGTGGGAACCTCAGCGAAAAAATGAGAAGGCCGACTGGAGACTCTTCCCAAGTTTCCCGTCTGTATCCATTGCAACAGGGTGGTCCCGGGGCTCTTGCTTCTTACTGCCTTTACTGACAAGCCTTCTTCTGCAGGGTAGAGTCGGGGAGTTGAGACAACGACTCAAGACTTTGGACCGAGACTTTGGCAGTCGAGCGATATCTTCAGCTGTGCCCTCGTCCAAGAGTTCAGCCCACCGAAACCCCCTCCAAGCTGAGAACCCCACTGGTTCCTGCGGTTGTGGATTCTGGAAGCGTCGAACACAACCGCCGTCTTGTCTCCGAGGCAACAACTCTCACAACCTCCCCAACTCACCTCACCGCCATCCCTCGCTTTGATCGGCCGGGCAGCGGCATCAGTCCATCCTCACAGTGAGCGCTAGCTCCTGTGACGTGTCTCCGTACCGGCGGCGTCAAAAGCACAGCGAAAAATTCCTTCTCCCGCGCCAGCCCAGGGGGCTGGAGCCAGAGTGGAACTCGGACATGTGCCTTGCAGCAGCCCTAAACCCGGGCAGCTGTCTCGCCAACGCTAGCGCAATGCACTCAGGGTTCAGGCGGCTCCATCCATCGCTGGGGTGACGGAGGGAGAAAATGCCCATTGTGGGGTTTGGGTTTATGAGCGGTTTTGGGAGGGAATATTCTGATATCGTAGGTGAAGCTTGAGAGATTTGGCTGTGAAGGTTGGATTTGGAGTTGAGTGTTTACTTTCGCAAGGTGAACACGACCTCGGGCACTCCCGCAACACGAGGCTCTCAAGGTGCACATCAATTGCATCACCACGCAGCGAGTTGGGGCTGCGAACGGCGGGGCGCGGTGGAGTCGGCTCGTCATGCCGAGAACGCTCTCAAAGCAGGTTTCCATTTGAGAGATGACGATGTTCTGCCGATGTTCTGGCCCCCGAAAAGGATCGCTGTGCCAGGCGGAGCAGCTTCGTATCCTCCGCATCTGCACCAATTGCACCATCGACTGCATGTGCAGGTGAGCATCATCTTCGACGGGGTCGCGGGCGCGCAAGGCTGCGGAGAGATCCACTGCTGCAAGCAGGATCGGCCATCGCCGGGATGGTGTTGAGGCTTCGCTCAACTCGGTGTCGAGCCGCAACTCCCGAAAAGTGACACGAGTGACCAGATGACCACCACAGCAGCGAGGCCGCCGCTCCCGACCCCGAACCGTCGTGTATCTCAGTGATGCGCCAAATGTCACGAATAAACACCAGCTCGCCGGCGGTGCTGACCGAGGTCAGTCGGGACATCCCGAAACGGCAAACCTGGGGCTGCTTCATCAGGTGACACCGCGTCCTGCGTCTGCTACCCCGCGGCACGGCAGACACGGCAGCCCGCCGGAATGTTTACCTGAGTGTACAGAAGCCCGCGTCGAGTTTGTTTACTTTCGCCTTTCAACTACCCCGCGCCGAACACCAGAAAAGGGGTGTGTCGATGCGACAATGGATTGCATCCGGATCCGGCGTTTCCCAGCCCTGCCGCGCCCGTGCGTCGAGTTTCTCCTCTGCCTGGCGGCAGCGGCGAAGTGAGGACTGCGCCTTTTCTCGTGCAGCTTCTCAAACATGCCCTTGCCCATGGCTCAGGCAAACCAGAAGCCGCCGACGGGGTTTTGCCAGGGGACCAAGCCAACCCGCTTTCGGATGCGGAGGAATGGGGGAGCTCCATTGTCGCCGGGGGGCTTTGCAATGGCGTGGCTGATGTGAGCTGGATGCAACCCAAAAAGAGCCTGCAAGCGTGGGCGCCTGAAAGCTGAGCTCGGCTGTGTTGGCGCCTTTGGGCCGCTGAGGTCAGTCGCTGTGTCGCGCGATTGGGTGAAGATCCGATGTTTGCTGGGCTTTTGCTGCCGCTGGCTCCGGTGATGCGGGTCATTGGGCGCTGCGGTTGGTCTGCATGCTGATGCAGATCAGCTGCGACAGTGAGATCAGGTGAGGTGAGGGGAAAGTAAACAAAAGCCGTCATCATCGTCGACTTTGTTCTGGTGACTGCATGGTCCGGCTTTCTTTGAATTTCGTCCAGTTCTTTTCCTGGCAACAAGCTTCGATCGGATCTGGATCTTGCAATTGGCGAGGCCGAAGGGACCAGAATGGCGAACCCTGTTGGCCGACGATGACGAGGGCGCGAGACGTTACCTATCAGCGATCTTGCTCAGCCTTGGAAAAGCGCGCCGGCACGAAAACAAGGGTCTCGGCCACAGCCCTGCGAGGAGGATCCAATGACGCCTTGCCGGATTGGGACGTGGAGAAGGCTGTCGGGTCGCCAGGCAGCTGTGTTTCTAGCCCTGTGAATTGATCAGTGCCTCCCGTCTTTCAACTGAGCTCCCTTCTGAGCGATGCTGAGGTTTGCTCCAGTGTTTCGATAGGGCTCGGCAGAGTTATTTGTCGTCGCTTGTCCCGCGGGTGAATCCTCCGATCCGATGGACACCGGGGCCGGCCGCCTTCGATGCTGGACACCGCACCAAGTCCAGGACCCTCCCGTCGCTCTCTCCCTTTTGCCGGCAAAGCACAAGACGATCGCACTCTGGTTCGCCTCGTTTCCAATATCGCCCGGAAAACAGACCCAACCAATCAACTTGAGGAGGTTGTTCCATTGCTCTCACGAAGCCCCGAGAATCTGAGACCCACATGGGTGCGGGACGGACAGGGGCCTGGCCGATCCGTTGCCAGGGGCGTGACCTGACTTGTGCATAGGGCAGCTTGGCCAGCCCTTCTGACGCAATTCCCTTCCAGAATCTTGGACTTGCGCGTGTTGCGGGTTGTGGTTATGACGCAAAAGACTCGAGAACGCGCTCATCGGGGAGCCGATGGCCTGGCGGAGCTGAACGGCCATCTCCATCGTGAAAGGGCAAGGACAAGGGCCCAAGAGGCTTTGCTTCAAGTCGCGACACGTGGGCAAACCATCCTAATCCGTCATCTGTGGATGCGCAGTCGGTCATGCTTTCGGCCGGCTGCGAGGGAGTTGCCAATTCGCGATGCTCACTGGCTGACGGGATGCAGCTGAGCTCAAATTTCCAGTAAAAGCTGCGTTTTGCTCAAATGGCCCAGAGCCCTCCCTGCCCTCCCTGTGGTTGCCAGGCGAGCAGGCTTCTTGACCGTGCTTCGATGCCGAGCCGTCCTGAAACCGGCAATCCGGACTGGGGCCGACTCGAGAGGTGATGCTGCGCTTCCGAGGGTCCAAACGTCCATCCCGGTGTTTCCAGTGTGTCGTGCGCAATGCGACCTCCCCGCACGGGCTGGCCTGGGAGGGCGATCGTTTGAGATGCCCCGTGAAGCTTGACATGAGATCGTGGACTGACTCGGGTGGGACCTGCTGCAGTGTAAGTGCCGGGCAGGAACTGGAGCCGAAGACGCAGACCTGGAGCTGAAGTCGATGACGCGTGACAAGCAGTTCCAGACAACAACATGCCTGCTTGTCTTTGTTGGTTTATTTTTGTATCGTCCTTGGCTGTTCCGCTGTTGGTTCTGTCGGAGCTCAATGACGGGGAGTCGAGGAGGAAGTCCAAGTCTCCATCCACTTGCCCTCATCTGATCCCTCAATTCCTGTGCCTTACAGCGAACATCGAATGGCCGCGCAGCTGCGGCCAGAAGGCGCCGAAAGCGGCACATCCAGAGGTTGCACGGCGCTAGGTTTCCTGGGGTTGCAATTTGTGGTACATCGGGGCCGGTGTCGAGACGGGAGGAGTACATTGAACTCCTGCCATTTCTTGCAGCAGTTGCATGTCACTCCATTTTCGCCAGGCACCGAGTGCTTGTCACGCCCAAGCGCCGTGCCGTAAGAGCTTCCCTTGCATGTAAGGAGCTTCCCCGCCCCACAGGAGCTCCTCCACGAGCAGGGCCCCGCTGCAGTGGTCCCTGGCGCCCACCGAGCAACAGCAACAAGCATGCTGGGCCCGGTGAATCGCCCCTGACAACCTGGCAGAAAGTCAACTGCTTGATCGGGCTTCCCTGTCGACGTTGTGCACACTCGACGCCGGGAAGGGCGAAAATCCTTCTTAACTGCTACCCTCCCGCTGCCCAGCTCTGGAGCTTCACTCTCTGCCTGTTCGAGCATCAACTCTGCATCGGTAAGCAACCTGGCCGTGTGCCGCTTTCTCGGCACCGACATCGACGCTGCCCTGCCCAGGTGGGAGCTGCAACCTCAACACACATTGCAAGCTCCGGGAATTTTGGGATCAAAGGGCGACGACCTGACTTGGACTTGGGACTCTGCCTGCGCTCGACATTGCACCGCAAACCACCAGTACAGCCATCCGGACACAGCCCTTCCAGCCCACGGTTCTTCTTTATTCTCATTTCTTTCACCTCGAGGAATTCGTGCAGCAAACAGCTTCTGCTTTCGCACCCCGGCCGCCATCCGCCGCATTTGTACCCTGCCAAACCTCCAGGCCTGCACTTAAAAGCGGGACCCCCGCTATAATTCACAAGCCTCCAACCCTCCCCGGTTCTGCCAGCCCCGAATTGCAGACCGCCCGCGTTGCACCGGACGACGAGAGAAAACTGAAGTTTGGGTCCAGCGACCTTCGACTTTTTTGCACCCGAACCACCTCTCGACAGGTGCAACAGAGGTGGTCGCCGCCGATTGTCGTCGACTTGCTCGCCGGACCTGGTGTGCAACCCTCCACTGCATAGCTTTTATCCTTGGCCTGGTTCCCTTCGACATCGCCAGCTCGAGCACGACGGCGCCTCTGGTGCTGCACACAGCACCCTGACGACGACTTCCTCCTTCGGCTCCTTCGAGACATCTTCTAGGTCCTCCGAACTCCATACGTGCATGCATCGACACCTTCCACCATCATGGAAACGTCATCTCCGCTGGCTGCCATGCGGCCGGCGCCGCCCTCCACCTTCGGCCAGTCGAACCTCTTCGGACCACGCCTGGTGCCCAGCCCTCTCGGCAGGACTCAATTCACCTTCCAATTACCCAATGCGGAGTACTTCAACAGCAAGGCTGTCCGGGGTTCGTCTCCCGGGACGTCCCTGGCAGCCGACCTGTCGCAGAACTTCAAGCTCAACGAGGCGAGGTGAGTAGCTTCTTGACCCAGGACCAAGTTGCTTTATAGTTCTGTCACTTACACATGGCCCAATGGCAGCAGCAGCCCGATGTTCCCAACCCCACGACGAGCCCTGTTCACGACGGCCGCCATGATGGATTCCCTCGAGAGTCGTGGTAAGCTGGGGACACTGGTCGTGGTCAAAGTCATGGGTGGTTGGGACTGATGGGATACGTGTTGCAGGCTATGTGACTACGCCGCCTCTACCGCCATCATCTTCACCCGGCTGCGTCGACATGATGGACATGTCGCCGCTACCGCACAAGGCACCCTTCGTCGCCCATGTCGAGCTGCCGTCCCCAACACCTGGCTCAGACGAGATCATGGCGGATACACCCGTCTCTCGGTCCGGCTCGCTCCAGCCGCCAAAACCTGTCGTGGCCGAGTAAGTTTTATTATACATTCCTGTCTGTGGTTTTTGGCCCATACCTCTAACATGTCTTCCCGCCTCGTCAGCCGCAAGCGGTTAGGTCTCAGGCGGCCGTCCCTCACGCGTGCCAAAGGTTTCACCGCGATTGGCACGCTCGGGCGTCCCCAGGGCGAGAACCAGCTCCCGCCATTCCGGTTTGGCGCCGGAGGCGACGGTCAATTCGGTTCCTCACCCTCTTCGTCCATGTCGTTGAGCGAGTGCTTCGAGGACTCACCTCCCCAGGAACGGCGTCCGAAAAGTGCCAACAGCCCTTGCGCTCCCATGGGGGTCACGCGTCCCAAAGCACACTTCAATAGCCTCAACGGCGCACGCAACGGGTCGCCCATTACCGGCCAAGGTCGGAGAAGTGCGAATCCCTTTATGCGGCCGCGGAAGCAGCAGTACCGGCGCTCGTTGAGCATGTTCGAGAACCCGGGCGACGTCGTGGGGGCCAAGAAGGACGGGCCGGCATTTGCCTGCACGGCGCTGCAGTCGGTGATGGACCTCGAGGAGCAGCACGAACTGGTGCTCCCGCACTTCTTCCCCGAGGACGAGTGCGACAACATCCCGCGCATCTCACGCGAGACGATGCTGGAGGTCCTCGACGGCAAGTACAGCGAGCACTACGACCACAAGATGATCATCGATTGTCGGTTCGAGTACGAGTACGAAGGAGGTCACATCGACGGAGCCATCAACTACAACGACAAGGAGCTGTTGGCCAGTCAGCTGGTCGACAACCCGATGGAGGGCCGCACGCTCCTCATCTTCCACTGCGAATACTCGGCCCACCGTGCCCCGATCATGGCCCGCCACCTGCGTGCCAGGGACCGGAACGAGAACGCCGCCCACTACCCCAAGCTTTTCTACCCGGAGATCTACATCTTGGACGGTGGCTACAGTGCCTTCTTCGCTGCGCACCGGGAGCGCTGCTACCCCCAGGCCTACGTCGAGATGAATGCCGCCGAGCACGTTAACACCTGCGAGCGGGAAATGAACCGGCTGCGCCAGAACCGCAGGGGCCTGGGCCGCGCGCAAACCTACGCCTTTGGGCAACAAGACCCTACCCTGCAGGACTCGCCTACCGCGCCCGGTCGCGTCAACCCTCGGGATCGTGACATCACCAGGACGCTTGGGGCTTCTCCTTGCTTTGGCGGCGACCGCGGCCCAGCGAGGCGTATGGTGTCATTTTGATCGTTGACACGCTGGGCTGGCGGACTATCTGGCCCTTCGACATAGCGCACGAAGCGGCCACCTAATTCCTTGGACGACACATACTGTGAAGACAACCCCACCATCCGGAGACTAATATTTCTTATGTCCTCGACTTCTCATCACCAAATTGTTGTTTCATCCTTTGCCGGGGTTCGAAGCAGGCTTGCCGGCGCAAGGACTGATCATCCAACCATCGCCAGCAACCCGGAGCACTTCACCTTCTTCATTCGGCATTAGACATTTGTTGGCATAGCGTGGCGTTATCCGGGCACCTCGGGCCTTGGATCCGGCATCCTTGGGCTCGACTTGCTTGGCTCCTTTTCATCGCACGGCATTCTCATCGCGTCGGCATCGTTCACCATTGCATCGCATCTTTCTCCGAGTATGCGGCAGATGTCTTCACCAGCATGGGAAAGAGGCTGAGGAGGATTCGGCCCGCCCATGCATGCCACTTTTACCAGTCCCCCACCCGCGGCATGGAAGACTGGCCAGTATTTCTTAATACCACCTGCGATCACGCTGATGGCAGCACTCGGACTCACCTTGTTCACCCCGCCGCCGAGTCCGACTTTGGGAGCTGCCGACGATCGCCACCCACCTGCCCATTCGAGGCCTTTTCCTACCAATGTACGAACACCCGATTTGCAGAAGAATCACTCGGTTCGGTCCGACATACACCGAACTTGACACGATTTTCCTTTGTCGAGATATAACACGATACCTTTTCTTTTCTCCGCCTGGATGGCACCAGGCGGGCGTGGACGAAGAATGAAGCGGTCCACAGACAGACAGACTGTCGCGCTTTGCAGTGATTTGCATGGTGTCTTTACCAGGGCTTTTGGGAAGATGAGGGAGAGAAAGAGAGGACCAGAACCACCGGTTGCGTGGAAGAGACAAGAGCATGGAACGAGACAATTTTGTGGTGTGGTGGAGGGTGTTTGACATGGCAGGGTTCGGTGGTTACGCTTTCCCGCCTCTATGGAGGAATAATATGTTTGGGAGAGAGACGGATGTGGTGAAAAGAGGGAGGAGTCACTAATGGAGGAGGAGAAGATTTACGTGTGGTGGATGGCGGAGACTTGGGCGGCTCGGGGTGGTTTTCTCGAGCGCAACACCCCCAAAAGCGTTGCTCAGCACACAGTTTTCTTTTTCCCTCCCGACATCTCCGCCCATCTGTCTACCCTTTACCGACATACACACCATCGCCACACACCCCCTAGCACCGACTCTTTGTCGTGATTGCGGGAGCGGAAGGGGGAAGGTCTTGTTGTCTATTGGCTCTTGCTCTTCTGTTGAGCGACATGGTATTGGGATTCTGGGATCTCTTGTTCTTCTTCTTAGTCCGTTTCCCAGATTGGGAAAGCCTTGTGCTGCTTGAGAGCAGTAATTGTACATACCATAGCGAGACACACAAAACTGAGACAAAAAAAAGTCTAAAATACTTGATTGCTTGTGTATCCCTGCGTGCCTGCGTGTCTGCGATGTCGGGTGACAAGAGTTGGTTTCCCGAGCCCCGTTATGTTGGACACTGGCAGCTCATTGTGGGTTTACCCCTTTTCCATATCCAGCCACAAGACAACTCGACACAACTCGACAAGACAAGTTGCTATGAGTCACTCATCCCTGGGTTAGCAGCAAAAGAAAAGGTGACATCGGGTCTGGGTTGGTGAAGGGTTTTATATACCCCTGTCCCTACTAATCTTACCTTAGTTGGGGATAGTATTTCATGCGCTAAGGTTGGCGATAAGATCGTGTGGTTCAATATGGGACAGGGATTTATTTCTCTTTCTTTCGTTTGCTTAACATGTCATTTATGATGGGTAAATGGTGCGGTTGCACAAACTCTGTCTTTGCCTCGCGGGTCGGGACGAGGGTGGGTGCCGCAGTGGCGGGCGGCGTGTTTGAGTCGGAGCTGGAAGGAATGGAGACTTCGAGGGCGGCGTGGGGGGACTTGGAAGGCGAGGAATGAGTTAGGGGAATGGGAGAATGAGCAGCAGGCTCATTCTTCCGTT
Organism: Chaetomiaceae sp. PF1801; assembly: GCA_023628475.1. Classification (NCBI taxonomy): domain Eukaryota; kingdom Fungi; phylum Ascomycota; class Sordariomycetes; order Sordariales; family Chaetomiaceae; species Chaetomiaceae sp. PF1801. The sequence continues at coordinate 63,372 of JAMAKQ010000120.1, forward strand.
TCCAGATCCTGGGGAGCATGTCTGAGACTACGATGATGGTTGGGAATGTCGGGTGGCATGCTCTGGAGAGTTGTGGGGCCTGACTTACACGCGAACTCCGGGAAGCCGGAGCCGGGCCGGAGTTGTGGGGCGTTATCGGCTGGAGAAGTGACCCACTCGGCTCCGGCCGAATGACACGACGCCGCCGGGAGGATCTAGGCATGTTGCATGGCTCCTCAAAACTGATGCAGAGCTCAAGGTGGTTACTTGTATTTCTGGGCCTATCTGTTCCCCTAAATAAGCATTTGATGTAGTGCTCGTCTTTCCGCTGCCCACGGTTCAGTTAGATGGTGTATCTGCATAACTGCGTAGTCTTTAACTAAACTGTGGTATCATTGAATCGGGTCGATCGATAAGATAAGGCACTCAGCGTCGGGTCCTGCATCATCAGAGCGCGTTCCTGAGTAACCTCATCAGATGAAACCGACCACCGCCTGAATTTTCGACGACTTATCACCAACTTCGAAAGAGCAGAGTTTTGAGGGACTCGCTCAGACTTTCTCAAGGATTTCCATGCAGCGCCATCATTGCTTCTAGTTTCCTATTTAGGAATGAGCCCTCTCTCGCTCATATCCTCCCACTTGATCCGAGCACTTCAACCAGATCTCCTCTCTTTCCACACGCAGCCAGGCAACTCTACTCATTGCTTGCAATATGGCTGCCAAGATGTCAGTTCGGCACACCCTACACTTCTGCGACATCACCCATACTGACCAGATCAGCTTCGTATTCGGTAGCATAAACGGTCAGCTCCGGTCTGCCTTTGGCAAGCTCGCGGCATTGCACTCGAAGAATGTCTTCAGCTTTGCCATCGTCACGGGCAATCTTTTTGGTGAGGCCCAGGATGATGACCAACTCACTGACCTGCTCGAGGGGCGCATTGAGATTCCGTGCCCGACCTACTTCACAGCAGGCACCACGCAATTGCCAAGCCGCGTGGTCGAGCGGATCGAGAAGGACGAGGAGATCGCACCGAACCTCCATTACCTCGGCAAACGCAGCGTCACCAAGACCTCCGAGGGCGTGCGCATCGTTACCCTGGGCGGAGTACTGGACTTGAACATCGTGGCGGGGCTGTCCAACGAGCAGCATGAGCCGTTGCACACGGAAGGCGACGCTAAGGCGCTCCGGGGCGCCAACGACGCAGACATTCTTCTCACCACCATGTGGCCCGCCGATGTCTGGAGAAACAGCTCCAAGGCAAAGGAGTTGAAGATTGGCCCCGAAACGGCACCTTCCAGCCAGACAATTGCCGAGCTCTGCGAAGCCCTGAAACCGCGATACCACTTTGCAATGTCCTCGGACAACTTTGCCTTCGAGCGCGAGCCCTTCTTCCCCGACACCGCCGACCAAGACAAGGACAAAGGCATCCCGCTCACCCGGTTCATCTCCCTCGCCCCGTGGGGCAACACAGCCAAGGCCAAGTCCATGTACGCCTTCACCCTCAACCGCGACGCCATCATCACCCCGCCGCCAGGAAGCACCCTCACGCCCTTCCACAAACCGACAGCCAAAAAGCGCACCGCCGACCAAGCCGAATTCACCCGCTTCTCCCACCACGGCGGCCACGACCACGACCACCGCCGGCGCAAGCACCACCACCGCCGCGGCGAGCGCTCCCCTCCGCCCGGCCCAGACCGCTGCTTCTTCTGCCTGTCCAACCCCAACCTGCCCACACACATGGTCTGCAGCGTCGGCGACGAGACGTACCTTGCTACTGCCAAGGGCCCGCTCCCTGCCGCCGACACCTTCGCCAAACAGGGTCTCAACTTCCCCGGCCATTTCATCATCACCCCGCTCGTGCACGCCGCGTCGCTCGGCGCCGAGGCGATGGCGCCCGCTGCCCAGGCAGAGGCGGGGATCAGCGGGGAGGAGGCTGCGACCAAGACCTTTGCGGAGATGACGCGGTTTCGGGAGGCGCTGCAGGGGATGGTGGCGGGGGTTTCCGGGGGCAAGTTGGGGGGTGTCACGTGGGAGATTAATCGGGCGCGGAATATCCATGTGCATTGGCAGTTTCTGCCGGTGCCGGCGGAGATGGTGACGAGTGGGACGGTCGAGGCGGGGTTCCGCGTGCTGGCGGAGGATATGAAGCTGGGGAAGTTTGTTGTGAAGGAGTTTGGGACGGCGGATGAGGTGCCGGGGGATTATTTTAGGGTGTGGATCTGGGCGAAGCCAGAGGATGGGGGGAAGGGGGTTGCTGGCAAGTGCCTGCTGCTGCGGTTTGATGAGGCGGTGAGGTTCGACTTGCAGTATCCGCGGAAGGTCATGGCCAAGCTGCTTGGGCTGGAGCATCGCATGGTGTGGCAGGACGTGGCGCAGTCGGAGGAGGAGGAGACTGCGGATGTTGCTGCGTTCCGGCAGGCGTTTAAGCAGTGGGACTTTACGCTTTGAGGGGTATGCAGCGGGGTTGTTCCGGCTCGGGCAGTCAATGGGAACTAGTTGCAAGGGCGGTGGCCGCAGCAAATGGAGGTTGGGGGGGGGGGGATGGGGGGATTGGGAGTTAACACCGAGCATTGGCTGGATGGAAGAAGTTGAAGGAGTGCGAGCCAGTGCTAAGGGTGGTCTGGGATAACTGGGTTGCTGACAGGGCTGCCCGAAAGGGACTCAACAGATGAGTGAAGTAGACTCCCATAATCGCAAGGTTCCGTCATCTACGGTACAGTGGAATCCACAATGCATCTCCTTATTTCTCCCTCACTCCATGCTATCCTTACTTCAAACCGCGGCAAACTGAGATTTCCTAACACAAATCAAGTCAGCCCCTTTTTCTCCTTCAAGCAGCCGGACCCTTCTCTCGGACGACCCGAGTCTTACTACTCACCGCTTGGCCTTGGGCTTATACATAATAAACCCCCCGCAGTTCCTGCACCGCAGCGGGTCGTTGGCCTTGAACCCCACGGTAAGGCCGCAGGCGGCGCAGATGCAGTACACCCTCTCGTCGGGCGTCTCGTACGGGGCGCGGTCTACGACTGGGCGGGGTCGCGGCCTGAAGTAGCGGCGTCTGGTCTCCTGGGGCTCATCCTGGGCGCGGGGGACGTAAGTTTCGTGTTGGGGTGGCATGGTTGTGCGGTGTGGATGTGCAAGGTACTGTTGGAGCTGATGTTGCGTGTAAGTGGATAGGAGTGTTGGTGATGGTGTTGGTCTACAGAGCAGGAGTGCCATCTTTCCGCAAGAATCTCTTTAAGCTGCCTACCGTCTCTTTGTTTGCCGTTCCGTGCGGAGAGGCATCACCTCTTTGTTCCTCCATTCCAGCTTCCGTGAAGAGGTGAGGCTACCTGAGTTACGGTGTCAAGTTACAGTGCCAAATGTAAATCGCACACCGTTTGTCAATTCGGTATTTGCATCGCAAGAAACGGGCATGCAGAAAACGGGGCCTTGGCACCCCACCCTTATCGGCTATCTGTTCTCGGCAGGCTCTCGACCGACCAAAAATTTCCAGATCGCTGGGACAGTGGATTTGGTGTTGCGCGCTTGTTGTCGTCGCGGGGACGAAGTATTAGAGACCGGCATCCAAGACCGCCAACATGCCGTCCGCCACGTCCGGCCGGATTGTCAAGACATCACGGGGCTCTAAAAAGACTCCCCACCAAAAGAACCACCGATGGGAGTCGTTCAGCGCAAAAATCTCGAAACTTCATTCCCTCGACCCCCTCCGCCGAGTCCGCCGCCACGACCTCGACGCCGAAGATCTCTCCGCGACCACCTCGTACTTGCGCAATGGCCTGGACAAATGGGCGGAACTCAACATCTCCCGGCCGTACATGGTCTTCAAGAGGGAGATCAACCCCCTCACCGAGTCCCTCGCCCAGATCCTCTACCATGAAGACCGCATCATGGACCTGCTCGCCGAGTACATCGCGCGCCACGAGAAGGAAGCACTCGAACCCCTGCTCGACCTGGTCACGGCATTCGCACACGACCTCGGCGTCCGCTTCGAGAAGCACTACCCCCGCGCCCTGGCGCTGATCGTCGACCTCGCGAGCAAGATCCACGACGTCGAAGTCATCGAGTGGACGTTTGCCGCCCTGGCATTCCTCTTCAAGTACCTCTCGAGACTTCTCGTGCCCGACCTCCGACCGACGTACGACGCCGTGGCCCCCCTCTTGGGCAGGGCGAGGCAACCGGGACACATCGCTCGGTTCGCCGCCGAGGCCATGAGCTTCCTCGTCAAGAAGGCGGCTGCCCCCAGCCACAAGGACAAGGCGTTGCCGCTCTTTGTCGAGCATGTGCGGAAGGATCTTGAGAGCATGGTGGTGCAGAAGCAGTTCGATCTCTACAGCCAGGGCGTCATGACCATGCTCGCTGAGGCGATCAAAGGGGTGGGCGATGGCGTGCATTCGACGGGACCCGAGATCTTCGCCGCTCTCCTGCGCCATGTGCCCGAGGAGGAACTGAGGCTGCCCGAGCAGACGGTCTGGACCGACGTCTGCTGCGGCGTGCTCACCAGCGTCATCCACCACGCCAATGTCGAGACCTTCAAGACGATCGAGACGAGAGTGATTGAGGAGTCAATGGCTGGGGAACGGTCGGTTCTGTTTGTCCAGATTTTTGGGACGATGGCTGGCGTGCGAAAGGGTACTCGCATCCATGACTGGGCGACCCTCCTGAAGGGGCTTGGCCAGCTGCTCCAGGCTCTGGCGGCTCGGAAGGATCAAGTTGAGGCGATGGACGCCTCCCGAGTGTGGCAAAAGATTATTGTCAACGTCGCCATTGTCTGGAGCCAGGCCCCCATCGATGCGATTCTCCCGGCCTTGTCCACCTTCAACGGAACCATGACCAAGGAGCCATTGATGAGGTGGTACATCCTGTTTTGCTCATACTTGGCCGATCTCAATTCGGAGAGATTTCGGGGCTTGTTCATGAAGGATTTCCAAAAGTAAGCCTCCGATTCCCCGTCATATGTTTCATTACTAATGTCTCCAGGTTCATTGTCGCACATTGGTCCCAGGGCGCCAACGAAGATCTGCTCTGCGTCCTCTTACCGCGCATGGTTGAGGCCGGCGGGCTTCCCAGGCCGGGAGGGAAAGAGACCTTTCAGCTTCCGCAATCCTGGCAGGACCAGATTGTGAGCAAGTTTGTCAGGCTCGAAGATACGCCTTTTCCAGAGAGCGGCGGGTTCGGCAAGGACCCGGAGACCTGGAGGGATAAGTGCCTGCCCAAGTACTCGGCGCGCCTGCGAGTCCTGGAGTCGACAACAGTACACCCCTCCACAAACGCGAGGATAGCCGAGGTCTTGCTCAAGAAATTGAAGCTGGCCCTGCGGCCGTCTTCGTCCCTGCCGACCGACGAGGCCAACTTCATCGTCAGCGATGGTTTCCGCGCCTATCTCCGCATGTGCGCCGCTGCCGGCTCAGTTGACCCAGCCTTGGCGCCCTTGCTAAGAGCCGCCGCGCCACGATTTTGCCGGTCGTCGGCGTTCCTCGAAGCCCTGTTGACATATGAGCGGGAAATCAAGGGCAAGATCCAACTCTCACCCAAAGCCACCGATGGCGACAGCCAACAGGAGGATGAAGATCCGTTGATGAGATGTCTTGTCGACAACCTCTCGACGCCGTCCCATGAGCTGCGGCTCGCGTCCCTGAACATCCTCGACACCTTGGACTTCACCCCCGATTCCAACTCGGCTTTGGCCACCATGATCCAGGTGGAGGAGCTGCCCCTGAACCTGCAGAGTGTGCGGACGATTGCCGTCCACCTTCGCAAGCTCGGCCAAGTCTATTCCCACATTGACCAGGACTCTTGGTTGATCCGGGCGATTCCGGCATTCTTGTTCGGCATGACAACGGTGCCTCTGTCGCCTGTCTGGGACGATGCGGTAGAGGCCATGAAGAAGGTGGCCGAGAGCAAATCAGGCGAGGAGGCATTGGCCGACATCGCGTTCAGCTGGTTGGAAATACCGTCTCCCCAGTGGACTGGGCCGTACAAACCGCCCGGCGAAGACAATCACGGACCGTTGACCAACTTCGACTGTCTGAATCTCATGGCCCTGCACGAGACTTCCGCGGCCACGGGGAACATTATGGAGGACCCGTCCCAAGACATGCTCAACACGTACGAAGAAGGCCAAAAGATTGTCGAGTCCTGCTCGGAAAGGGCACGCAGCAAGGCGCTCAAGGCATTCACCGCCTTGCCTGCCCTGGCCGAGAAGCGCTCCAGGAGACTCGTCCCGCATCTCTTCTCCTTCACTGATGAGGGCGAAACACCTTCGGAAGACGCTGCTGACGAGGCCGAGGAACATCCTGAGGGCACTTGGTCGCTTGCGGATAGAAAGGCACTCGTCGGCGTTTTTGCGCAGTTCAACAACCCGCGGGTGCTGTACCAGAGTCAGAAGGTGTACCAAGCCCTGCTGAAACTTCTGGCGAACGGCGACATCGAGCTGCAGAAGCTGGCCCTCAAGGCGATACTGGCGTGGAAGAATGACGCCATCAAGCCCTACCAGGAGCACCTGGAGTATCTTCTTGACGAGGCCAGGTTCAAGAACGAGCTCACCGTCCTCTTCCAGGGTGACAACCAGATCCGGCCCGAACACCGCCCAGAGGTCATGCCGGTCCTCCTTCATCTGCTCTATGGCCGTACAATCTCGAAGAAGGGCGCTGCTAGTGGTCGCCACGGCCTTCACGCGACGCGTCTGGCCGTCATCCGTCAGCTCAACGTCGATGATATGGGCAGTTTCCTTGATATCGCACTTGGCAACCTTCGGAGCATCCGCGTTGTCGACACTCGGGGACTGCGCGAGAGCGTCTTTGCCCAGGAGGTCCTTCCTGTTCGGAAACAAGCCGGTCTGCTGAACATGCTCGAAGCCATCATCAACGAGCTCGGGACTAGTGTCTCATCCTACATGGATACTCTTGTCAATGCGGTTCTGTACTGCCTCATCTATGCCTGCCGGCAGCTCGGCGGGAGCTTTGAGGACCAGGAGGTGGAGGAAGCAGAGCAGGTCCAGAACGCTTCCCTGTTCAGGGTTGTGCGGACAACAGCGCTCAAGTCTCTCTGCAAGCTGTTCCAGAACGCACCAGACTTTGACTGGACGCCGTACCAGGAGGTGATGGTCAAGGAGATCGTCAGCCCCCGGATTGAGAAACTTCCGGTGGAAACGACCCAGGGCGTCTCTGCGACCTGGAAGCTGCTCGGCACTTGGGCTGGCCTTCCCAAGGCTGCTCTGTTCCTCTCCATTGACTCGAGGGTGCTGCCCAAGATCGTGGAAACGCTCGGGATCGAGAAGGCCAGGGACGAGGTCAAGATCTATGCGCTCGAGATCCTCAAGAACCTGATCAATCTCGCGCAAGCGCCCGCCGAGGAGTCAGAGTTCAACGAGTTGGTCAAGTCCGAGCTGTTGGACACGAACATTGACCTCATCCTCAAGGAGATCGGCAGTCTCCTTCGCGACCAACCCGACATCGGTCGGGATCTGCTCGGCACCGCCGTCGATACTGTCGTCGCCCTGGCCCCGATTGTGGAAACATCCAACAGCGCGCAGGACATGGTGGAGATCTCTACCTTCTTGCTCAACCAGCCGCTGCGCAGGGTCAGCCCCAAGATCAAGGGCTCAATCTTGCTGATCCTGAAACAGTTCATCGTGCTGGAAGACCTCCAGGGCAACGCGGAGCTGAAGTGCAAGGTCTACAGCACCATCGCCTCGCTCTTTGGGTTCTTCAAGGACAAGCAGAACCGCCAAACGCTCGCCGAGGTCTTGGAGGTGTTTGCTTCACAGGAACAATGGGCGCAGGAGGTGGCGGACATCTGCCGGGACCTCAACGCTTACGCCGTCAAGCGCCTGGATCAGCCAGACTACAACACCCGGCTCGCTGCCTTCACCTCAATCACCAAGGACCGCGAGGTGCCGTTTACAATCGAGCAATGGATGCCGCTGATTAACAATCTCCTCTACTACATCCAGCAGGACGAGGAGTTTGGCGTCCTCTCGTCCAATGCCGCTGATGGACTTTGCAAGTTCATCTCGGCGGCTGAGTCGGTCTGGAATGGGCCGCAGCAGGGTGCCTTTGTCGAGGTCTTATCGAACGTCATCTTGCCGGCCATCTACGCCGGGGCAAGGGAGTCGTCGGAAACTGTTCGCCGCGAAGTCCTGCGCTTGTTTGGTTTCCTTGTCGCCCACCTGCCGCAGTGGGAGCCAGTGGCTGACCTCACGCCCTTGGTTCCCGCATCTGAGGAGTCGGATCAAGCCTTCTTCTTCCATGTCCTCAGTCCCGCGGTGTCGAGGCAACTCCAGGCTCTGCGTCTTCTCCAGGCGGCGAATGAGAAGAGCGAGCTGCGGGGCAAGCACATCAGCCAGTTCTTCATCCCTCTCTTTGAGCATTTCGTCTTCGACCGCCCCGAGGGCGGTGACGACCACGGTTTGAGCGCTCAGGCGACGAACACCATTGCGGCTTTGACGGAGTCGCTCGAGTGGCAGCAGTACCGGGCCATCCTTCGGCGGTTCGTGTCCTACGTCGAGTCCAAGCCAGACTGGCAAAAGCGCGTGATTCGTCTTCTTGAAAAGGAGGTTGACGCGCTGCGCACGGCTGTGTCTCAGAAACGGTCGGAGGATGCCATGGATGTCGATGGGGAAGCGACTGAAGCGAAGCCACGCCGCCTGGCGACCACGCTGCCCGATCAAGAGAAGCTGGGAGCCGAGATCGTCAACAATTTCTTGCCCACGCTGCTCAAGTACATTCACGAGAAGGACGAGACGACTGTCAGCGCGCGAGTTCCGGTGGGAGTCATCATTGCCAAACTCTTGACCCTCCTTCCGGACCAGCTCCTGAACGAGAAGCTCCCGAGCGTGCTGACCGACATTTCGCACATCCTCCGCAGCAAGTCGTGGGAGTCTCGCGAGATGGCTCGGGACACGCTTGCCAAGATCTCGGGCATCCTCGGCCCTGAGAAGTTCGAGTTCACCCTCAAGGAGCTGCGCGGTGCGCTCGTCAGGGGTCATCAGCTTCATGTCCTCTCCTACACCCTGCATTCCATTCTGTTGGTCGCCATCCCGGCGTTCAAGCAGGGTGACCTGGACTACTGTCTACCGTCTATCGTAGCTGTCATCATGGACGACATTTTTGGAGCCACGGGGCAGGAGAAGGACGCCGAAGAATATGTCAGCAAGATGAAGGAGGTGAAAAGCAGCAAGAGCCAGGATTCCATGGAGCTGATCGCCAAGACGGCATCCATCACGCGTCTTGGTGACCTCACCATGCCACTGCAGTCTCTGCTTCTGGAAAAGCTCGACCTGCGCACTGTTCGAAAGATCGACGAGCTTCTTACGCGCATCACAAAGGGTCTCTTGGAGAACCCAGCTGCTGCCTCGCAGGATATTCTGGTGTTCTGCTACGAGGTGATTCAGGAGGTGTACAAGAGCCAAAAGCCGCAGGCCGAGCAGAAAATCGACCCTCGTCTCAAGAGGTACATCGTCCAGAAGGCTGCCAAAAAGAGCGATGGCAGCGTGACGAGCAAGCACACCTACAAGCTTGTCAGGTTCGCCATCGATGTCCTCCGGTCTGTGTTCAAGAAGCATGACCATCTCCGGACGCCGTCCAACATCGCTGGCTTCTTGCCCATCTTGGGCGATGCTGTGCTGTCAGCCGAAGAGGAAGTCAAGATCGCCGCCTTCAAGATCCTCCCCGTCCTGGCCAAGGTTCCTTTCAAGAACGGCGACTCGAGCAACCTGTACAAGGTTGCCCACAAGGAGGCGATCAAGGCCATCTCCATGTCCCCCACGACCACTTCCGACCTGGCTCAGTCTGCCCTGAAGCTGATCTCCGTCATCCTCCGAGACCGCCGCGAAATTCCCATGAGGGACGCCGCGCTGGACATGCTCCTCAGCAAGCTCAAGGACGACCTGACGGAGCCCATGTACCGGCACGTCACGTTCCACTTCCTGCGCTGCGTGCTCGACCGCAAGCTCGAGACGGCGTCGGTGTACGACACGCTCGACCACGTCGGCACCGTCATGATCACCAACGACGACAAGGACACGCGCGACCTGGCGCGCGGCGCCTTCTTCCAGTTCCTGCGCGAGTACCCGCAGAAGCGCAACCGCTGGGAGAAGCAGCTCAAGTTCATTGTGGCCAACCTCAAGTACGAGCGCGAGGGCGGGAGGCTGTCGGTCATGGAGGTGATTAACCTGCTGCTCAAGAAGTCGGCGGATGAGTTTGCACAGGAAGTGGCGGCTACGTGCTTTATTCCGTTGGTCTTTGTGCTCGCCAATGACGACAGCGATAAGTGCCGGCTGGCGGCGGGTGAGCTGATCAAGGAGATTTTCAGGGTGTCGGACAAGGAGCGGCTGTCCAAGTTTATGATCTTGCTCAGGACATGGATTGAACAGGATGGGAACCCAGCCGTGCTCAAACTCGGTCTGCGCGCGTTTGGGCTGTACTTTGAGGGCCGGGAGCCGAGCGCAAAGGATAACAAGGACTTGGGGCTTGTTACCAGCAAGCTGGTGAAGGTGCTTGGGGACGAGGAGGCTCTCGAGTCGGATTGGGAGCTTGCCAACATTGCGTTGACGGCGCTGCAGACATTGGTGCAGAAGCATCCGCAGAAGGTCCTTGCGCCGGAGTCGAGCGAGCTGTGGTCCGAGGTCCAGGCATGCTTGGCGCACTCTCATACCACTGTCAAGCTCACTTCGATCAAGCTGCTGAGCATGTACCTGGCCGATTTCGCGCGGAACGCTGGCAAGGGGCAGAAGTTGCCGCTTCCTGGGTCGCACGGGTTGGAGCTGGACGGCGACGACGTGAACGATCTGGTTCGGTTGTCGCTCGGCATTCTCTCCGCGCCAGAGGTGGATGAGGCGCTTGCTCAGGAAGCTGTCCAAATCATCATGTTCTTGGGTGGCTTCCTAGAGTCGGACAAGGCCGAAGAGGAAGAAGAAGAAGGCGACGAGGTCGAGGAGGACGAAGACAACGACGCCAAGGAGTCGGCCCAGCACGCCGACATGAAGTACCTCTTCTGGAAGCTGTCGTCCATCATCCGCAAGGAGCGCCAGCCGAAACCCGAGATGCTCGTCAGCAAGCTCGCGGCCATGGATCTGCTCGAGGCCTTCTCGCTCAAGACACCACCCGAAACCCTGCTGGCATCCGCCAAGACGATCCTCCGCCCCCTGCGCAACCTGACGGACCCGGCGATCCGGCAGCCGTTCTCGCTCAACGACGTGTTCAAGACGCGGTACGAGACCCTCAAGACAAAAGCGCAGACCATCATGGAGACGCTGCAGCGGCGGCTGGGCAGCGCCGAGTACACCAAGGCGCTGCTGGCGGTGGGCGAGGACATTCGGGAGCGGCGGCAGCAGCGGTCGAGCAAGCGCAAGATTGAGGCGCTGACGGCGCCCGAGAAGTACGGGCGCGAGAAGAGGAAGAAGTTTGAGAAGAAGAAGGAGAAGAGGAAGGTGAGGGGGCAGGAGCAGAGGGAGCACCGGCGGGGGTTTCAGTAGTGGCGTGGGGGGATTGGGTTGGTTGATTCATATGTTTGTTGTTCGGGGTGGTATGGTCTAGTCTATAGATGAGGTTTCAACAAATATAATGTTACATGAGACAAAGGGTTTTTCCGGGTATGCCAACGCCGTCGTCAAGTCTACCCACTCGTACACTCATCCCCACCCCC